>BQNB010016964.1:25000-65233 GCA_026074375.1 Tanacetum coccineum | reverse complement strand
AAGGAATTCAAATCTGATGAACATGCTTCAAATGACGTTTGGACAAAACAGTTCAGGCCTCGTTCTTCATCTTGATGACGTTTGATCAAAATGGTTCAAACCTCGTTCCTTAATGTCAAATGGCGTTTGTTGGCATCTCTTCAAGCCCTGTTCCTTAAAGTAAAGAAAGGTGTACGCCTTCAGAGAAAAGGAGAGTGTACGTGTCAGTGCATTTATCCTTGAAAACGAAAAGAGAAATCTTTTCGGTCATGAGCTAATATAACAAAACATTCCAAGTTTTGAGCTCATGGTAATGGCTTGTAATCAAATGTTAGATTGCAACCCCATCTTCAGACAAAAGGAAAATGTACGTGTTAGTGCATTTATCCTTAATATCGAAAAGAGAAATCTTTTCGGTCTTGAGCTACTTTCGAAACACTCAATGTTTGTTAGCTCAAGTCGATGGCTTTCGTATTCTTCTGTACGAATCCAGTTTTTCAAAGAAAAGGAGAGTGTACGCTTCAGTGCGCTTTATCTTCAAAAGAAGAGAAATCTTCTTGTGTTTGACCATTCTCATTAACAAGCTTCATATTTTCCCATGCTTGTTTGTTAGTTAAGTGGACCAACGTACATCAGCTGGTATTATAATTCACTAGATCAAAAATGGCAATCGCATATGCAATTTTTGAAGGGGAGAATAGTGAATTAAATGTGATTAAAATGGTTTACTCTGAGTGCTGATCCTCGGAAGGCCTTAGAGATCACTCCTGCATGACAACATCATCCCTAAACCAGACTTAGCTTTGGAATTAGGTAAATCTATCAGCTTAACTGAAGCTGAAGAAGAAGCTGTTGCAAGAGAAGTTCATGCTACTCATGCAAGAATTGTGTCTGGACCAGACCCTGAGCCCGTGCAAGAAGACCAGACTGGATCAAACTCTGGAAAATTACATGTGTCTCTTGCTGGACCAAACCCTGAGCACATGGATGATGAATTCCTCGCGACAGCCTACCCAAAGGTTCATGAAAACCTGAAGCTCATAACAGACGAACGTGTCATCGAAGAAAATCCAGAAAGTCATTCTGGTTCTATGTCTTCCATGAAAAATATCGATGACACTTATAACTTTGAGGGATCAATTTCTTTATGACAAACTAACCGAAGATGATCAGGAGAAATCTAAAGTTATAGAGGAGTCTGATTCCACCATACCTGATCCAAGTCATCAGACAGTAACGTCAAATCTTCCAGTGATTGCTCCCTTCACAGATGTCTCATCTACTAAGCCGTCGTCACTGGTCACTCCTCCACCAATCAACACGGAAGCTACAAAATGGAGTGAGAGATGTCTGAAGTCAAGAAGACTGATCACTCTGCCGATGTTTTGGCTTCAATCAAATCCCAAGTTCCTACGGTTGTTGATAAATATCTAGGAACAAAACTTGATGATGCTCTCCTTAAGATTCTTGAACGACACACTGCAGATTTAATCGAGAAATACTCTGCGCTGCCTGGCCCAGAGTCCATCAAGAATCAAGAATCTGAAAAGAGTCCAAAGGAGATTATCAGAATCAAAAGGGAACAAGGTGAGGAGAAACAAGATTCAACTTACTCCATCAGGTCAACAGACAAGGTGGCTCTTGAAGAATTTGATCTAAAGAGTGCTCTCTTCAAACACATGAATAAGAACAAGACTGCAAACAGAAATCCTGCCAACTACCATCTATACCATGCTCTTATGGAAGCTTTAATAGCAGATGAAGATGCCATGGATAAGGAAGTTGCAGTCAAGGTTAAAGACCACAAGAGAAAGCATGATAGTGATGATGAAGAAGACGATGATGATGATGAAGGCCCTTCAGCTGGATCAAACCAGGGTAGGTCAGCAAAGAGAAGAAGACCCGAATCTGCCGATTAATGGCTAGGGCTGGGACATGACCCTGAGCCCATGCAAGAAGACATAGACTAGATCAAACTCTGGAAAATTACATGTGTCTCTTGCTGAGACTAAAACCCTGAGCACTTGGATGATGAATTACTCAGCATACAGCCTAACCAAAGGTTCATGAAAACCTGAGCTCATAACAGCTATGAACGTAAGTCATCGTTATAAACCAGAAAGTCAGTTGGGTCTATGTCTTCAATGAAAAAATCTCAATGAATCTTTTAACTTTGGGGATCAATTTCTTTATGAGCAAACCAAAACCGTAGCGATCAGGAGAAATCTAAAGTTAGAGAGGAGTCTGATTCCACCTTACGATCCAAGTCATCGACAGTAACGACAACGCCTCAGTGAGCCGCTCCCTTTACTGAGTTTCACTATCATAAAAACCTTTCTTCACTGGTTCACACCTCCTCCAATCAATATAGAAGCTACAACAATCACCCCATCTCTTCCAGAGATCACTCCATTCATCGCACTTCAGCTAAGAGTGGCAAGATTGGAGCAAGAGATGTCTGAAGTAAAGAAGTCTGATCACTCTACTAATGTTTTGGCTTCAATTAAATCCCAAGTTCCTACGGCTATTGATAAATATCTAGGAATAAAACTTCATGATGCTCTCCCTAAGGTTCTTGAATGACACACGACAGAGTTAATCGAGAAATACTCTGTGCTGCCTGGCCTAGAGTCTATCCAGAATCAAGAATCTAAAAAGAGTCCGAAGGAGATTATCAGAATTAAAAGGGAACAAGGTGAGGAGAAACAACTTGGAAGTCAACTTAATCCATCAATCAAACTGATAAAGTTGATCATGAAGAATTTGATCTAAAGAGTACTCTCTTCGAAACTCATGAATAAGAAAAAGTCTTGCCTAACTGGAAAATCCTGCCAACTACCATCTATACCATGCACTTATGGAAGCATTAATAGCTGAAATGAAGATGCCAGGATATAAGGAGGTTAAAGACAGGGTTAAAAACCACAAATGAAAGCTGGACGTGGTGGTGATGGATGGATGATGTAGGCGCCCTTCAGCCTGTAATAAACACCAATGGTAAGTTCAACCATAAAGGAGAAGACACGATTCTGGTGCTTCTGGGTCAGCTCAACCTCCTACAAAAGATGATGAGCAAAGTTCGAAGAAACCACGGAAGTCTGATGCATCTGCTTCCAAACAACATCCAGCTCTTCCCTCTACTAGATGGATACATTTTGGATAGCAGAGGTGTGAAACTAGGAATAACTCCTTTTTTGTGTCATAAAAGTTAAGTTATGCATATGCGTGAACACGAGACATATATTGTACTAGGTATATTGAAGTTATAGTAGAGTAACGAGACAACAAGATTGTTATCTATTGCATAAGGAATGTGAAAAGGATATGTAATATAACACATTTATATTAACCATAACCAACAACTGTATCACTAGAGCAGATTTTATTTCGTAAATATATATATGTTGGTGTGGCTTCAGTTTGATTTGTTGAACTCCTCATCAAGGTGTGCCGATTTAGCTCATATATTAAGCCAAAGAGTCACATTTTGACTTATAGATCGAAGTGGTAGATTTCTAGCTGGGATTAGAATCAATACGATGTTTCACTCAAAGTTGGTGATATCGGCTGACGAAAGAGACATAAGGGATAGCGTTCTAAGTTCTAACAATTAGAATAAGAATCGGGGACGGGGTGTTGGATTTTGTGTTAGCCCTTTTTGAAAATATGGGTGACTTATCTTGGAATTACAATAGTTTAGTTTATAGTGTGACACGTCATGGACTAATAATGACAAGTTACATTGGTTAGGTGTCACTTGGATGATAAATACCGCCTCCTACTTTCCATGGTGCGTGGTGAGGATTAAAAAAATTTGTCTATAAGTGCCTGTGTTGTTTCTCTCTCTACAATAACTTACACTCTTTCCTTTCTCTCTCTAATAAAATGGCTTACTTGAGGGGTGTTGGATTATGTGTTAGCCTTAAAATATGGTGACATATCTAGAATTACAATAGTTTAGTTATAGTGTGACACATAGGGACTTATAATGACAAGTTACAATAGTTAGGTGTCACTAGGACTCTAAATACCCCCTCCATACTTCCATGGTGAGGTGAGGATAAACATTTGTCTCATAAGTGTGTGTTGTTTCTCTCTCTAGAAAACACACACACTCTTTCCTTTCTCTCTCTAATAAAATAGCTTACTTTCATTTCTATCCTCCCCGACCTCCGGATCGTCTTTTGTTAGTGAAATCTTATTTGTTGTTAACAATTGGCATCAGAGCCTAGGAGCATATCGTGATCGTTGTTTGCTGAATCAGAGGTGTTCTTGGTATTTTTTTTGGTAAGAAACTCAAACCGAACGCACCCTTTTTCGCTTACTTTTTGATCTAAAACGTGTGTTTTACGACGATCAACTTGTACTTTTGTTAGTCTGATATGTACTAGCAACTGTTTTGGGTATCAAAACATGTTTTTGGATCAAAAATTTCTGGGTTTTTGAAGAATTTTTAAAGGCAACGAAACATGTGATGAAGGAAGCGAAATGTGTTTTGAAGACAGCGAAACATGTTTGAAGGGAGCGAAATGTGTAATTTCCTTAAACCAAGAAAAATGTATAGATTTCAAGCGAAATATGCAGTTCTATTTCTCAAGCGAAATATGTTGAAATGTGCCAAGCGAAATATGCAGGTCGATCCACGAAGGAAGGTGGGCATGTGACCGACTTTGGGCATGTGACTGAATTTGGGAATATGATCATCAAGACAAATCAAAACATAAACACCAAAGCAAACACAACACTTAATGCCAAAACGATCCTGAAAAGATTTACTAAAATGACAAACGGCTAAAGATTCGGACTACGATGTCAAGTGATCACGAAGTTGATTTGGTATCCCTTATTTGAGTTTGAAGTGGGTTTCACGAGGGCGTCTACTTATTTCATCATCGAGACTTCCTTCTATTTGCTACCCCTTTTCTTTAAACCCAATCTATCGATTGATGACTTGCTTGAACGTATACAACTTATGATTAAGACTTGAATTATCTAGTTACCAGAAGTCAGGGGTGGTTGGTTGCAGACCTGGTTAACTATCACTTAAAGGAGTTACATTGTAGTACTCAGTGTCACACGCAGAAGACGATGTGGATAATTTCAAGAGGTGTTGTACTTCTTATACTTTTCTGGTTGGGTATAGAGTACTTATAGATTTAATCTTGCACCGTTCTTCAATCAACAACAGTGCAAGCTTAAGTAACAAATTTGGGGGATTTTACTTCATTTTCAAGTTTGGTATATCGGGTTTACTTCACCAAGTGATCACAACAATAGCCGACAGAATACGAGGTTGGTAAGTTAGCCAGAGAGTTTAAAGGTTGAGATGTAATCAGCAATTCTCACGGGATATTATTGTCCCATTCCAAGACAAAGGTACTTCACCGTCTAAGCAAAATTCTCAAAGTTCTTCAACAACATTCATATACAAGACCTTGATTATACCAAGTTTTCTTGATTCTTGCTTCATCTCCTCTACGGTTTCTGAAGACAAGAGGGCAATGCTTTGTTTGGATTTCTCAAGTGATTTGGTGCTTAAGACAAGGAACTTCGCGAGTATATGGAGGTACACGACATGATGCTTTCAAGAGTTTAAAACCCTATGGGGGGAAATGTGTCCATCCAGGACTTAGTTGATTTGATGTTACCATGTCAACTACCAGGGGGAAGTAGTGAATACTATGTTTCTTAGTATCGTTTTGAAGTATACTGCTATACTGAGAAGAATTGTTGATGATTTCTTGCATGTATCCCGATGAACGGAATATTCACATGACCCAATGACAAGGGAAGTAGTTGTATTTGGTGTGGTTTTTCTTCTAAAAAAAATCCTGCTTGTGCACGTTAATAACAAATAGAAGATGGTTGAAGCTACATCAAGCTTTGAATTTGCTCAGAATAGGATGTTCGTGTTTGGGGGAAGAGATTCAGGAAATTTGCAAAAAGGAGTCTATGAAGATAGCTTTTCAAGACATGCTGCAATGGATTATGGAAGTTAATCCACTCATGGCATACTAAATGGTTTTCCAGATCAAGTAAAACAATGAAGATCCAAAGCTGGAGGACTAGTTTCAAGACCAGGAGAACTCAGAAGACATCTTCAGCTTTGGAAGTGCTTTGGAAGACATTATTTTATTATAAATATGCTTGTTAGGAATATTGTAAGTAATTCCATATGTCCACATATTGGGGGAATATTGTTAGCCTTAAAATATGTTGACTAATACATAATTACACTAGTTATCATTAGGCAAGGACCCGCCAGGTAAGAATTGTTAAGTTTAATAGTTTTACCTTGTCTTGACTATATATACCCCAGTCATTTCCATGGGTAGGGTGGTGGTTTCATATTGTTCATAGTATGTGTTGTTTCTCTCCCTAGAAAATACACACATCTTTCCCTCTCTACACTTTTCTCTCATCATCAATAATATGGCTATTTATTTGTGTGAACCTCCCCGACCTCCGGATCGTGTCTAGTTAGTATTTCTTATTATTAATAGAAAATACCGTCTTCTAATTTTTTTTATTTGTAAACCAAGGAAGAAGTTTAGTTCTCCCATCATGCTCATTTCAAACTCATCGTGCATAATTTTTGCGAAGTCATCACACAACTCTTGACAAGCTGAATTGAATATGTTGTCGTCGACATATATTTGAACAATGATGAGATTTGAACCTTTCTTCTTTGTAAAAAGCGTGTTATCTACCATTCACATGTTATATTCATTGTTAATAAGACAAGCTTTTAACCTATCGTACCAAGATTTAGGAGCTTGCTTAAGACCATATAATGTTTTCTTAAGTTTGTAAACATGATTAGGTTTTTCAAAATCAATGAATCCTGGAGGTTGTGCACGTATACCTCCTCATTGATAAAACCATTTAGGAATGCACTTTTTAAGTACATTTGGAATAGTTTAAAATCTAACGCACAAGCATAAGCTAACAAAATTCTAATTGATTTTAATCTAGCTACCGAAGCATATGTCTCATCATAATCAATTCCTTCTTGTTGATTATAACCTTGTGCAACTAATGTAGCCTTATTTCTAGATACGACGCTATTTTCATCAAGTTTATTCCTTAACACCCATTTAGTTCCTATAATTGTCAAAGACTTAGTTTGTGGAACTAATTCCCTAACATCGTTTGTGGTAAATTGATTTAATTCTTCTTGCATGGCAACTACCCAGCTTTTATCTTTTAATGCTTCACCTACATTTTTGGGTTCTTTAGTTGAGATAAAACAGAATAAATTATTTTTTTGGGCTTGTGATCTAAGAGTTATGTGGTTTAAATTTCCTATGACGTTCTCTAACGAATGACTCTTAGATTCTTTAATATTGACTATTTTGTCAATTTCTAAAGTTTCGTCTTCGACATCATTTCCTAGGGGTTTATTTTTACTAACTTCAATAGCTTTTTCTTCAACTAAATCATCATCCTCCAAGAGTGATGTTTTAGGCGGGCGAGAACTTTCATCGAATGTCACATTTGATGACTCTTCAACTATAATTATGTATTCGTTAAGATAGTATATAGAGGCTTTTTATTTTGGGTCAAACTATTATGAGTATATATGTTGAGGTGTCTTATTGCATTTCACCAAAACTTTTATGGGAATGGATTGTTCGTTTTATACATGGTTATATCATTTCTTTTAAGTATGGTTTTTCTTTTTTTCGTACTACCCCATTTGATTGTGGAGTACGTGGAGCGAAAAAATTGTAAGTAATCCCATTAGAGTCACAATAAACTTAGAATTGCACTTCATTATCAATTTCTTGACCTTGATCTGTCCAAATGGAGACTATTGAACAACCTAATTGATTTAGGAACTTTTTACTAAAAATATCGAATTGCTCAAAAGCTTCAGTTTTGTTTTGAAGAAATCTTGTCCGTATAATCCTGAGTAGTCGTCTACATTATAAGGTGTAAACAATTTCCACCATAACTCCGTATGACGGATGGACAAAATAAGATTCATATGTAAAAGTTCTAGCATTCTAGTCGTGAGACCATATTCTTAGCTTTGTGACTAGCATGAACTTGTTTCCTAATTTTACAAGCGTTACATAAATGTTGGTCGAATTAAGCTTTGGTAAATTTCTAATTGTTCCTTAGAATAAGTTGAATTAAATGGCATATTTGCAATGACCTAACCTCCTATGCCATAAGGTTCGAGTTTTTTTTCCAATTGTTATAAGGACAAATTTTATCTTTTTGGCGTTTGCTTATTTCATCACATACAATCTGCTTTTACTAATACCTCTACTATGACCTTGCCATCTTTAGTTCATTTCATATCGTGCTCGATAATATTACATAACTTGTTATCATATTTGATAAAACCTACTTAAGCAAATTAAATCCTAAGTTATCTGCATGCTCAACATTTGTAGTATTAAGGGATTCATGAGAAATTGTACCTTTAACAATGATGTTACTGAGTAGATTACTACCAAAAATTACATTACCTTAATTATGTGCTTTGTATGTAGAGAAAAGGTTTTGGTTGCCGGTCATGTGCTTAGTGCATCCACTATCTTTGATCCACTCGTCGGGTTCCAAATCAATTCCCAAGCACATCTATTTAAATTACATAACAACTCAAATATTTGGTCTCCAATATCTCATGGTCTAAAGTTGTTATCATTAAACATCCTTTTCATTTGTTGCATTTGATTAGGATGTTTAAATGGTGGGCAAATTCCTCAAGGTACATAACTTTGTTGTTGGAGATTATTCCAAGTTACGGATATAAATTTGAGTAATTTTGTCTTCCAATGTTTCTCCTAGGTTGCGGTATTTTAGACAAAGGACGAGAATTGTTAGTTCTCTTATGAGGTGGAGTTTTTGACCTAACTTCGGGCTTTGTAAATCCAACTCTGGGTTTTAACGACGGTTTGTAAAAACATTTAACTTCATCATCATTAGCAACAGGAACGTTAACATTATTTATAATTATATGTTTAGGTTTCGGACTCGAATTAGTCTTAAAAAATGAAACTGATTTTTCTTCGATGAATTAAGAGCAGCTGTCCCTAAATAGATATGGGGGAGCCTGCGGAGTTATGGGATCCTCCATTCATACTTTGGGGACCAACATCTGATCTTTCAGTTTTTGTGATTTTACAAATTTTATTTGTTTAATCCCGCTTGATGATGCTTCTACTGAATTAAATCCTAGACCCCATGATTTATCGTCGGAAGGGTCCTTGAAAAACTTCACATTTCCTCTAAGTGAATGAGTTATTCTTTTCAAATTAAGTAAGGACTAGACGCTACCTCTTTGCAGCTTTCTCGTTTTCAATATGGTTTTGACATGTTGTACACCGATGTCAATTTCTTTGTTTTTCTCTAGTCTTGAAAATTTTTCTTTTAGTTCAAGTATTTCGTTCTCTAGCCTATTTCTAATAGTTTTTAATGACTTATTTTTGTTTATGAACATTTTTATCATTTTGATAATCGATGATATTTCTTTTTATATTATAATTTAATATTATTATTGACGACAATCATCACTATAAAATTCGGTTTCGGAAAGTACCTCATTAGATGCTTGAGCCATAAGACATGTTTTGTCTTTGGTCTTTTCTTCTTGTCTTTACCACTATTATTCCTAAGAGCTTCCAACAAAAGGCCCTTTGTTTTTGTTTCTGGTGGCTTCATGACATTCACCGATGAAGGTGACTTGTATCTCCGCTTCTAAAAGAATTTTTCTTTTCACTTTTTGTTCTAGTCATCCCGAATACTTTGAAAGACTTCTTTTTTCACGTGGTGTCATACAAATCTTCCTATATTTTTAAAAACTTCTTAAATCTTTAAACGGCTTTTGGCGTATTTTCCTCTTCACTCCGAAAGTTAAACTTTCTTCATTCATAACTCCTTTTTATCCTTTTAGGCAAGGATATCTACTTGTTCTCGTTTTACTTTTGACTATTTACGATATCTTTCTTAATTATACTTCATGAAAACTTTCAATTTATCCGATAACTTTGTCAAGTGATGTGATGTTAAGTACCTTCGACTCTTCAATAGTCGTGACCTTTGCTCTCCATTTAGGATGTAGAGCCCTAAGGAATTTTCTAACATAGTTCTTGCTAGATTAACCTTCATTAAGAGCTTTTAGACTAGTAATGATAATGTTAAATTTAGCAAAAGAATTATCTATCGATTCCTTTTTCCTAGAATTGTGAATTGTTCATATTATTGAACAAGATGATCTATTTTGTTATCATTGAATTGGACTATTACCTTGGTGAGCGATTAGCAAGGATTCCCAAATTTCTTTTGTGGTTTTGCACCTAAAAATTCTTTCGTATTCATTACGTGACAAATCATTATAAATTATCATTTGCTTCATTATTTTTAGCAAGCCTTCTTTTAAGATTATCACTTTGTTTTTCAAATGATACAATTTCATATTTTTTTAGTTAAATGGGTTATTTTCAATAGTTGGGGAAATTCACAAGGGGTAATGACAGGCCAAAGATCTTGATCTTTCGATTTCACAAAGTTTGGAATCTATTTTTCCTGTACATAAAATCATGCTATCAAAAGGAGTTGGTGGTCTTTTCTGGATTGCCCTTTTTGGGAATTTTCAGATCCCTTAGATGATCAAGTTTTAAAATACGTTTTATTTTATAATTCTGAGTTAGCTTTCTCCTGTAGCCATTAAGAAAACTAGAGGGGTGTGGTTGTATTGTTTGCTCTTTTTAAATTTTAATTTATTTGTTTTCTAAAAAAACTTATATCCGAGTTTATATAAGATCAATTGAATGCTTTAATATAAAACATAAACAATAGTTATATTATGTTTATAAGTGTAAGATAAAAGTATAGAGTTAGAAAGATCAAACCACTGACACAAAATTTATAGTGGTTCGGTAAGGAAGCTCCTCTTCGCCCTACTCCACTCCCTAAGTATCCAACTCGAGAGTTCAGTGAACTATGTCAACAAGCTCTCTTTAGGCGGAGAAAATCGTACAATCATCGCTTATACCAATTTCTGACAATAAGCTAAATGTCGAGTTCTAATCTTAGCTTGAACCATTTACTACTTACTAACGTTATTTTGAGGACTAATAATTACTATACGCTCACTCACGTCTTTTCTTACCCAAAATACTAACACGAATCTACCCTCGATTAACGGATTACAAAGTATCGAAAAGTGATTTGGTTGAGTGTACAAACTACAACAAGATCGTATACAACTTTTGTATGCACAAATAAAACTATAATATCCCTTTTTCGAGATCTTGTCGATCATGAGTATTCTTATATTAGCACTGGAGAGGGCAAGATAGATTTCTTGTGAACAAATGTTTATACAGTTAAATGATCAAAGATAGTATAATATGTAAGCTGATCTAAAACAGAAGGAAATTTGTATGCCAAGAGGTGAAAAAATTAGTGGAACATATCCTACCTATTTTTTCATAGGAAAAAATATTAGAAGCCGTGTGCCTGTTGGTTCCTTATCATAAGGCCTGAAGATCCCTTATCAATTAGGAACGTCAGGCCAAGGGCCCAACCAGGTATAGGACGCTCTTAAATTTTGTCTTTTCTAGGGAAATGTTTTTTGGTTCTAGGTTTATTTGTTTTTAAGGGGGGATGATGACATCAATTATCGTCTATTTATAGCATCATTTATCCCATGTTATTAACCCATTTTGTATAGTTATTGCAAAGAATTGTTACTTAATCATTTATATTTGAGAATTGCAGTAATTATGGAGTACTTGGTGAATATTAGCAAAAGGCACGCATTTTGGAGCTTAAATGAAGATATTTTAAAGATTACTATTCTGAAGACCAATACGCCGTATCCATCAAGGAAGATACGGCGTATCCGTGCCTGCACTCACCAAAGACCACAAAGGAATAAAGCCCAATACGCCGTATCCAGAAGATCTCAATACGCCGTATCGAAGATATAGTATGTGAATATTCCCCCCCGGAAGATTATAAAAACGTAGGTCCTACTCCAAGAAATCCCTAATACGCCGTATCCAATCCTTGGATACGGCGTATCGAACCGACTTCCAGACCTTATAAATAGAAAACTCAAAAATGAGTTTTAAGTGTGCTAAATCATATTCTCGATACCTAAACCATAAAAGTCAATTTTCAGAGGAGAAAAAGAGCAGAAGAGGTCAAGCAACGCTATCAATTCCATAGAAGACAATGTGTAATTCCATATACTTTAGTAATCGTTTAGTTTTTGGTATCATTCGTTAACTCGGTTAGTTTACCTTGGCTAAATAATTGCTTTTGTATTTATTATGACGTTTGAAGGCTAATACCTTTGGGTATTAGCCATTATTATGAAGATCTGAATGTTTGGTATTTGTTTATCTCGATTTCTTGATTTATCGTTGGATGCTTGTTTATGTTTATCAATTTATACTTGTTTACGCGCTTTTGTATGCGACCTATCATTCAACTAGATCTAGTGATACGGACCAAGTAAATCTAGAGTCTAGGATAGCTCTCCATATAGTAATTTATACATCTAGAATCATAGGATCACAAATATTGTCCTTCTAAATCTATGTCTAGGATACGCTTCGGGCTTAACTAGTTAATTGGATATTGCCAATGGTTTATTGATCGTGTTGACTAGCAGGTGAACCTAGATAATTCAACAAATAACGTTCTGATTCCATTGGATAGTTGGACAAGTAGACTACTAGTGTATAAATCACCATTAAGCGGTAAGTGGGTAAAGTCTCTATGAGCTAGGGTTTAACAAGATCACCATTGCTTTAATCCCTAAGATAGATTATAATCATTAAATAAGGATTCTTTATGCGGATGCATTAATTTTGACAGAATTAATATGTATAGGTCTTAGGATGATGTAACGCCTAAGTCTTAAGAATGATATACCGCCTCGAGAGAAGAAATCATTGCAGTAAATAAACAAACCAACTTTCTAGTCAGATTAATAATGGTTAATACAGTTTTCTTATATTTTGTCTCGACCGCTCTTTTTTACTTTTTTTCATTTGCGTCGTGGGTTGAAGTGCCTTGAATTGATTGAAGCCACCAACCAAACTGTGCCAGTCTCTCAAGCTGAAAACCCCCCTTTTCCCATTAGAATTAAGATTAAGACTAACATAGGTTTAGAATAGGATAGAATTAACATATATTGGATAACCTAGATATTAATTAAATTGATAGATTTAACCTAGCTTCAAGTGTTCGACGCCCTACTTACCACGAAACTACTACCGATCGGGTACACTGCCCGTTAAAGTGTTATTTTTGGTTTAGTTGGCAAAATATAAATTTAAAACTTGAATCAATAAAATATACACCACACACGAACACATCAAGTTTTTGGCGCCGTTTCCGGAGAGTGAAAATTAATCTTTATTTTTATTTGATATTTTGGTTTTTAGCTTTAGATTAGATCTAACCCTTAGGAGTAGTGTAATTTAGATTAGGGTATATTCTTGTATATTCTGTATATTTTTGTTAGTATTGTTTGCTTGTATATATTTTTATTTAAATGTTTGCGTATTTAATTGTTTTTGTTAATACACTGTTCTGGTCGATAGCTGAATACGGCGTATCCACTTCCATCGGATACAACGTATCTAACTTTTTGTCCAATACAGCGTATTCATTCAACGTATCTACTTCCATTGGATACAACGTATCGATCATCTGGAACAGAAATAGATTCTAAGTTTTCTATATTTGATTTTCGTGCTAAATTTTTTTCCTACCTTTCTTTAGAGCAAATCCTACTGATTGCTTATCCCTTGCTACAGGTAGTGCATGACAAGGAGTTCAAACAAAACGAACTATCAACTTACAAAGTACCTGAACGAAGTTCTAACATCTAGGGAGACACTGCGATTCACTAAGGCTTGACATTGAGATTCTCTGATTTAATTTATTTTATAACCAAGAATACTCGAGGAAGAAGAAGCAGAACCAATGGCGCGGAAACCATGGAGCAATACATGAGCAAGACCCGAATGGACTATGGATCGGGAGTTGCTAGGCCTAAGATTAAGGAAAAAGATAGTTTTGAACTGAAAGGACAATATCTTAAGGAGCTTCGAGAAAACACGTTTTATCTGTTAGGCTTAATGAAGATGCGAACGAACAACATTGAAAATGTTTCGAACTGTTGGACTATTCACACATTCTTAACATCACTGAGGATCAACTAATGTTCTAAGTCTTCCTTATATCATTAACCAGAGCCATAAGTCGTTGGCTAAGAAACGAACCAACTGGTTCGATCAAACTGGGAAGATTTAAATAATCTAAGTTTTAAACTAATATTGCCCACCTGGTCGAACTGCGAAGAAAATGGAGGAAATCAACAACTTTCAGCAAGAACCAGATGAAACCCTTTATCAAGCATGGGAGCGCTTTAAAGAACTCTTGATGAAGTGTCCTCAACACTATTTGACTGAGATGCAGGAGGTAATTTTGTTCTACAATGGGTTGGATGTTCCAACACGACAGATTCTTGACTCAAGAGGTGCCATTCCAACTAAGACAACTGCAGATGCTAAAAAGGCCATCCAAGAAATGGCAGAATACTCTCAAAAATGGCATAATGGAACATCTAGAGGAAGAAGTACTGAGACTTCTGACGGACTGGCTGCTATACAAGCACAACTGAACAATCTAGGAAGAGAGATCAAGAAGGTGAATGAAAAAGTTTATGCTGCTCAAGTAGGATGTGAACAATGCAAAGGACCCCATTACACCAAAGATTTCCCACTAAAAGAAGAAGGGAAAACCCTAGAAGAAGCTTACTACACGCAATTTGGTGGACCTTTTCAAGGTGGGGGATATAGAGCAACAGCTCCAGGATTTTATCAAAGGAACAATGCAAATCCTTCGTATCAAGAACGAAGGCAATCAATGGAAGATACCTTGAGCAAATTTATGGGAGAATCAGCAAAAAGACACGAGGAAAACTCTAACTTGATCAAAGAAATCCGAGCTTCAACGGATGCTGCCATAAGGAACCAAGGAGCATCAATTAAATAAATCTAGAAATACATATCGGTAACATGAGCCAAGGTTACTATAGGAAAGTGATTTGGAAGTCTTCCTTGCTCAACTGAAACCAAACTGAGGATCAAGCAAGGTCGATCTATAATAATTTAAAGCTGTTTCACACCTGATTACGCCGTATTGGTTCTCCCCAAATACGCCGTATCAACTTGACCATAAACTGTACATCATGTTACGAGAACAAGACAAATGCCAATTCCATTTCTAAGTCGTTTGAGTGGTTACTACTATGATGAAAAGAAAGGATCATATGGACCATAATTCTCAGAAGCTTACTCTAAAGCTTCACAAATTGATGAATCCATACCCTAAAAGGAGAAAGACCCAGGGAGTTTCACTTTACCTTGCTTTATTAATAATGTTTGCTTTGATAATTCCCTTGTTGACTTAGGAGCTAGCGTTAGTGTAATGCCTCTATTGACCTACCTTAACTTAAGATTAGGAGAATTAGCTCACACTAAGTTGACAGTGGAATTAGCAGACAGGACTGTGAAATATCCAAAATGAATAGCTGAAAACGTGCTAGCAGGTATTGGTAAATTTGTTTTCCCAGTAGACTTTATAATTCTAGATATGTCTGAGGATATTAAAGTTCTCTTAATCCTTGGAAGACCATTTTTGTCTACCGCCCATGCTAAGATTGATGTTTACAATAGAAAGATTACTTTAAGGGTCGGGGAATAAAGGATTATTTTCATAAGTGTTAAACCTGCTAGTAGTTTAATTAAGAGGGTCTACATGCTAAGTTTGAGAGAAAGAATGGAACTTGATTTAGAATCTAGGCTAATGGGAGAGACTTTGGTGATAAATAGATCATTAGACCCTTTCTTTGAGGATTACATAGAACTAAATGATCTTCATGTACCATTAGAGCTTATAAAAAATCAAGCTGATGATTTAATGCCCACCATTAAGGAAGGTAAGGTAATTGAGGAATTTAGAACTAGGAATGATGCTAGAATGGATAGCAAAGTTTTTGGATATCCTAGTGATTGCGACCGCGATAAGAAGATCCATATTGATTGTGCCTACAACTTGAAGTTCTCTTGCATGATAGGTGACTCGCCTGAACTCATACCTTTTTATATGTAAATAAATACAAACATGTATAAATACACAACAAGGGACGAAATCACGCGAGACCAAAGAAACCGGAATCAGTACAGAGTGTTCTCGGGTCGTTATGTCCCAACGAGGCTAGAAATGGAAAATCAAAAGACGATTGATGATAGGTGTTTGAATATGACAAGGAATGATTTGATGCTAAAACTAATAAGCAAATGCACATAAAAATAAGCAAAGAAAAATAAGCTGGAACAAAAATAAAAGCTAGAAATGGTAAAAACACTTAACTTTTACACTAAGACATAAATAAGCTCAAATAAACTTAAGACAAATTAAATAAGCTAAACTAACTCTAAATAAGCAAATACAAAAAGCAATTAAGCTAAATTAACAAGATAAACACAACAGTACTAACAACAGTACTAACAGTATTAACTACCAGTACTAACTTGGAGTTAGTACTGCTAGCTTTGAGTTAGTCCTGTTAGCTTAAGGTTAGTACTGCTAGGCTAACAAAACTCAAAGAAACAATAAATAAGCAAACAAGCTAAAACAGAAGTTCCACTAACCTTAATAAGCACTTAGTAATAGGAATAAGCAACTAGAATAAACCAAAATGACGAATAAGCTAGAAAACTAAAACTGATAAACTCTTAAAATTATTTTGAGAAGGCAAATAAGTTCTACTGAAGACAGTAAACTAAAATAGGCTTAATCTACTCTAAAAAACTAAACCAATCTTAAATAAGTAGAAAAAATAAGCTAATAAGCAGAAATGAACCACCAGTACTAACAGTTTTAACTAACAGTACTAACTTGGAGTTAGTACTGGTAGCTTTAAGTTAGTACTGTTAGTTTAAAATCCCCAAAAATGAACTAGCAGTACTAACTTGGAGTTAGTACTGCTTGTTCAAAACAGCCTTTAACATTTCCAAAAATCATTTTTATTTCAAACTGATTAAAAACAGATTATTAAATAACAAATTAAAGCACTTAAGAATAGACTTTAATCAAGAATAAGCACTTAAATAAGCTGAATTAGCACTTCTGCAGTAAATAAGAAATGTAAGAAAAAGAGAGAGACTTACTACACCCTTGCTCAAAACAGGGTCAAACAATGAATCTACAAGCTCTAGCTTGCATAGAACAAGCTAGTGAGAGTCCATAAGCCCATCCAGAACTGGCTTATCATCCAATAAGTAAGCTGTGGTAAGAGCTTTTTGAACACGAAGTAATATGATTAGGAAACTTAACACTGGTATTGTAAATTGACTTAAAAACTTCAAACTTGCATTAATCTTGAAAATGTTACAAAGTTGAAAGTAAAAAGCTGTAAATGACTTTGAAATTTTAAACTAAGATTAAAAACTAATTAGTTAAAAAAAACTAAAACTAGACTGCCTCCAAGGCTTACAAAAAAAACTCTATTTATAGCCGAAGTCTTGGACTTGCAGCTTGTGCTTCTTTGGAGAGATAAAACCAAGTGTGCTAGTTGTGTGAGGTGAATCTTGAGCAAATCCCAGCCTTTGATTTCTTTTGAGCTTCTTTGGAGACAATCTCAGCCATCGAAATGCTTTGGGAATGGAGAGGGATTGCCAACATGGACTTTATACAGCTGGGGGGAAGAAATAGTAGGGTGGATGAAATGATTTTGGTAGGGTGTTGAGTGATTTTGCAGGGGAGAAGTATGGGAGCAAAACAGGGTGCTGGTTTTGGTATTGGCGGGAAGATTGGGAAAGGGTTATACAAGTTGGGTTGTGACAGAGAGAGGTTGAAGATGATTAAGGGTATGTTTGGTTTGTGTACAAGAAAAGCCCCTCCACATATTTCTTCTTTTCATTCTCTTTTTCCCCTTTCTTTCTTTTATAAATGAAGTTTCCCAAATTGGCATAATCAGCCCCTGTCTTTGTTTCCTTAATAATATAACTTAGGGGTTTGGCATTTTTGACCCCTCAAGTTATATTTTTCTTTGCTTTTTCTTCTCGGAGTTGACTTGATTTTGATTGGGCTTCGTCTTCACACACTTTTCCATCCCGTGTCCGGTTTTGTCGCTTTTTGCTTGGTTTTTCGTCTTTTTGTAAGATATCCGTTTCTGCACAACACAATTAGCAAAACAAGCATATATTTGGCATTTTGAGTCCGTTTTTGGTTATTTTAGCTCGTTTTTTAAAGGTAAAAGGTATGTGTAATTAAGCACATACCAAAATCCCCCAAACTAAGATGTTGCGTGTCCCATGCAATGCTATGAGTATGCACTCGAGAAACCAAAAATCTCAAATCCCTGCGACTGAATAACTTGGAAATGTAGCCAAGGTTTATCAAAGGAATAAAAGAATCAATAGTCTCGACATGTCCGGTTCTCACCAAATTTTTATATTTACAAACAACTACCATCTAATTTTTTTTTTTTTGAAATTCATTACTGTTGACGTCCTTTATTATCAACGAATGGGATCATAGAATGAGAAACGTTGTATGAATATCCACGGACGTCTGACGGATAATTTACTCGTCCCTGATTTTTTTCAAGTCTCCAAGCTTAGCAATTTAAAACAAGTTCATTGTCGTTATAGTTTAGATGTTAGGCCCTCATACTTATGTCTTGTGAACTTTTTACTCCCAAAAATGGATATATGATTTGAGTGTGTGTGCTGTTTTACTCAACATAGTTACTTTTTTTCATAGTCATATTAAGATGAAATTCACGACTCAAAGCAACAACTTATTAGGCACTTGTAACTTGATTTTAAACCATAGAACTTTTTGCAACATATTTATCATTTTCATAAGTTCTTAAAGCTAGGAATGTGTTGCTTAGTTTGAACACCTACCTAGGCCTCGCTCCCTAGTAGGATATCACAACCAACGACCGGTGTTCTTAGTTTGAAAACCCACCCCATTGCTAGCGTAGTGGGAAATCACATCAACACCTTCTTCCTAATATGGCTAAGGATCGGTGTCTTAGTTTGAACCCTCACCTAGACCTTTCTTCCAAGTGAGATATCACAACACACCAAAATCCTAGAAGTTAAGTGTCTTTGTTTGAACCCCCAACTAGTTGTAGCGGAGTGGGATATCACGGACACATCTTTTACTTGCTCCATATGATCAAATGTATGCTCATTGGGCATAATTCGTGCATTTGCATTCATTCTTTCATTCTTGCTTCTGTGGCATTTTTATCTTTCAAAACCTTGCTTTTTAAAGAATTAGTTAACAATTTGAAGCTTTTTCTAAAAACATCGATTGACTTAGTTGAACAAGCACGTATGATTAGGTGGATTAGAAGCTTATGGGAGAAAAAAGAACAAAGTTTATTCATATAAGTCTTTGAGACGAATCTTGCTTACGCATAAACTTATATTTAACTCTATTCATTTTTGTTCTTCATCATTTGTTTTTTAAAATTCAAAGTAATAGAATTTGTGAAAGCTCGGCCTGAAGGAACTAGCTAGGGCTCAATACGCCCGATCGAGTCAAAAATTTCTACCCATTAGGAAAGTCGAAATTGTGACAAAAACACTTATTTTATTTTTGAAAATTCTTTATATTTTATCACTTTTTTATGGTTATTCTTCAAAAATTTTGGTTGAAAAAATACGGGATTACGTGGTTAACATTGCTGCAGCAGGCAATCAAAATCGAAGATACCCCCCCCCAAACTAGTACTAAACATCGTCCTCGATGTTTTGAAGGGTACTACGTTATCCTAAGGCCGTTTATGAAGTATGCCAAATGATAAAATGTTAGTCGATTAGATTAGGATATCGGGATTCCCAAAATGAAGCTGAGGATTTGAAGCTCGAGTGATCGAAAAGACAAAACCGAGAATACGAGAGCCTTCATAATCCGGGGCAATCCTGGACAATAAACAACAACATTACGAATACTCAGGGTGATAAGAAACGAAAAAGCTATCCTCACACAACAAAACAATCTTATTCATTCAATTACAAATTACGGTATAAGCATGGGTTGACCTCCACCATAAAGCGCTTGTTTAATGGGCTCGCTAGGCTTGTCCCAGTCACCTGAATTCATTGGACTTTGGGGAAAGGTTTGGAGATCTGCGAAAACTACCAATTGTGGGGAAGGGATCACGTCCCCTCCAAAGTATTGCTTTAACACGATGACCATCTCACTTTTGAAATTCGGACCGTTGGCTTGAGATTGACTCAATAGTGCCGTTATGGGAAAAGACTTGAGTGATGGTGACCATGGTCTACTCCAACGGGATTTTAGTTTGCCCGAGAAATTCTTCAAATCTTGAATTAAAGAGGTGGATCTCGAATCAACGACGTTTGGAAAACTCGATTTTTGATCTTGGAGCTCTTTGATTATCTTGTTTTTTCCTTATAGATCATTATAGTTTTCATAGGCTGATCACGAAGTTCGTTAAGTTCATTGAGTTGAACTTTCCGGTGACTCATCAACCGCTAGTCTAGAAAAGGGGGGGAATCAAATAGTTTGGCATGTTTCAAGGCCGCCAATAGGCTATGTGCCTCTAAGCTCGATCGGAAGAGGGCTGCCTTTCCATACACCAGCTTGTAAGGAGTACACCCGCTGGGCGTTTTGTAAGCTGTGGGGAATGGCACCTAGGGGATCATCTAGTTTTGTTCGACCAGGAAGCACGGTTTTCACCTATGGCCTTTCAAGGATACGTTTCAAACCTCGGTATTCTGTCAACCTCGATTGCCACTTGTTTGTGGATGATTCGCGGTGGAGAGACGGTGAGTGACTCCATATTTCTGATGCCTTGCAAATGGTCATTGCAGAACAATGAGGTTCCTGCGGATCACTTATGATAGCTCGAGGGACACCAAATCTGGCGAAGAGAGATTTCTAAGATTTGCAATTTCGACTCTGGCATCATGGTTTTTGGGGACGCGCTTTCGCTTCAACCATTTTGACATAGTAGTCACCTGGCCACGAGAATATATTTGTTCCCTCGTGGAAAAAAAGACGGGAAAACGGGGCCCATAAAGTCAATGACCCAACGTCAAAGATTTCACAAACTTGGTGGAGTTTTTGAGCATCTTTCATCCTGTTGCGAAGTTTTTCCTTGTCGTTGGCCGAGTCACATGTTTTGACAAAACTCCGGTGGGACATCCTTGTAATGGTGGGCCAAAAGAACATGCCGGAATCAAAGATCTTTTGGCGATTAGGTTTGCTCACCATGTTGTCCCCCGGTGCGTGTCCATTGTGGGCAAGCCTCGAGATGTCGAGAGCGTCCTTGCCGTGCACTCATCGCCTGATCACTTGATCGCTACAAATTTTTAAACTTGAAAAAAATATAAAGGGGTGAATCCCTAAAATAAAAAAAAATAATGTTTCTCGTCATTGAACGAATTATTTTTTCTGTTTGGGTTGAATGCCCTCACAACGAAGTTCACCCGCGTGGTAATTTGCAAAGTCAGCAAACACGGTAGTTAAATAGAACTAGAATCACCTCCGAAAAGTTCACCATTCTTAACGTCTCGAAGAGGAAATGTTCCATTAAATCTTTAGGGTCGAGAATGTTTTCATACGGGGTTTTCTACTCGGGACAGATGATCGGCTGCGATGGTCACTCGGCTCCTTTTGTGTCAAGAACTTTTAAAGGAAAATTCTAGGAGGAGGAGAACCCATCGGAGCAATCTCGCTTTAGCAGCCTTTTGGCAAGAGATACTTGAGAGCGCTGAATGGTCCGTATGCACTATGCTTTTTGTTCTATGATATGATCAAGACCAGAATTTTTAGAATGCATACACCACGGCTAACATTTCCTTTTCGTCGTGGTGTACATTAGATTCAGCCTCGGTAGCGTCTTGCTAGCATAATGGAATAGGCCGAAAGTGTTTTCATGACGTTTGCCCCAACTGCTCCTTATGGTGTAATCACTTTGCCATAGCACATAAGTTCGAATGGTTGTTCCAGTTTGGGGCAGCAATCAAGAGATCGGAGCTTCCGGTCAGTTTATTCTTTAAAACGTTTGAAAGTTGCGATTTGCAGTCATTAGGAAGATGAATGGAGTATTTCCTTCTCGAGCAAGATGGAGTAGGGTCGGTGATATTTTGGAAAAAATCCTTTTTGAATCTCCGTAAAAACCTGGCATGACCAAAGAAAATCCTAACTCCATTTGACAGTGGTGGGATGAGGTAATTTGGCAAATGACATCTATTTTGGCTTTGTCAACCTCAATCCATTTTTAGAATTTTATGGCCTTGAAGGACAATTGATCCTCTTTGACCATTAAAATGGCTCTTCTCCCATTTAAGACAAAATTGGTGTCTTCACATTCATTTGAAACATTTTATCATGTCGGGAGATGGCAATTTTCAAAGGGTTCCCACAGAACGGAAGCATCCATGAAGACTTCCATTGTCTTTTCAACCATGCTCGTGTAGATGGCAACATACACCTATGGAACGGAACGGTGCATTTGCTAAGCGAAAAGGCATGCGGAAGTAGGCACGACGTTCCGTAGGGACAAGTAAATGTGGTCTTTTCTTGATCACGAGGGTCAAATGGGAATTTTAGAAATACCCGTGAGAATCCATCAAGACAACAATAGTACTTCGTTTCCCAGCTTAATCTCTCAAGCATTGAATCCATATAAACGGGAGTGGAAAAGTGGAAGTGGTCTTTACGGGTTGGCTGCATTTATACTTGCGGTTAGTCAATGCATACCGCACCGGTAACTCCATCGAGTTGGGATAACTCATTTTCCTCATTTTGCTGACAACGGTAAATCCACCCTTTTTGGGCGACCACAATGTAGAGGGTTGACCCAGGCTATCGGAGATTGGGTAAAATCTATCCTGCGTCGAGAAGTTTTTCAACTTCATTCATGATGACAACGTGGATTTTGGATTTACCCTTCTCTGTGCTGACTGCAGGTTTATAGTCCTCTTCATTTAGAATTTTGTGGGTACAATAAATTCCGGGTTAATTCCTGAATGTCGGATAAATTTTTAATCGATGGCTGCTTGTGGGACTTAAGAACCTTGATCAGATCGGCTTTATCCACAAAAATTAATTCTTTAGCAATGAATGACTGGTAATTGTTGTCATCTTCTCAAGAATGGTATTTCATATGGGGAGGTAAGTCTTTGAGTTCAACCTCTGTGGTTCATCAATCGAAGATTTAAAACAACAGTTTTTTTATTTGGCTTATATAGTTTGATTTCTTCTTGGGTTTCTGGTGATCAATCTCTTGATTTTTGGAATAGGAAGTTTGGTGGTTCATTGTTCAAAGAATGCTTCTAGATGGAATGTCCCGTCGGGATCATAATAAGTCGGAAATACACTTCCGGTTGAATTTGTTCATATCTAGAGCAAGAAAAAGCATTTGATTCCTCGAACAGTTAGAAAGTCACTTTCTCCAAATGGTGTTAAGGTCGGAGATGAATTTAGGCAAACAATTAGGATCATAGCATAGGAGAAGGATTTCCGTTGCTACGAATCAGAATAACCTTTAGACCTCTTGCGACGTATTCTTCCCTTAGCCAGATCATGACTCAATCCGGTTTGCAGTCATATGATTCGAAAATTTGCCGTTACCTCGATAGTTCTGATCTAGGTTGAAAGTTATGGCCTCTTTACCAACACGAAGGGTAGTTTCACCCTAGTAACATCGATTAATGCACATGATCTGTTTTCAGAAGAAAACACCTCCGGGAACCTTAGAGGTACTCGGGGGTCTGGCTCAAATTCATCAACCACAAAATCGGCTAGGCTAGAAATTGGAACTTTCCCACAAACTACGGGTCGTTTTGGCGGATACCGTTTGTGTTAGTGATTGAACGGTCCGCTAGCTCTTAAGCGTCATGCAGGTTGGGGTAAGCTCGGTAAGAGAGAGGTCCTTCCAAACGGAATTAGGCATTAGATTGATGCTGGCACCGAGATCGGAAAGGAGGTGCATGTGTTAATGCCAGTGAAATTCACATGGGAAATGGAATATGCCAGGGTCTCCAAGTTTTCTAGGCTAACTTGTTAAGGATGACGCGAGCAAAAGTTTCGTTCAATTTTGCCATTTCACTCAATTTCTCGTTGTTTCGATTAGGGCTTTTAAAGTTGAGGCGAATTTAGGCAGAAAGGAGTCAAAGCATCCAAAAGCTAATTTCGAAATTCATATCTTTGAGATTTCTTAGAATTTCTTAATTGTTCGTTAGCTTTTTTCCTTTGCGCCTTTCTCATTTTTCTTGATGGATATGGATTGATGCTTTAGGATTTGGAGTATCAACAGGAGAAAATTGGGCTCAGGATTTGGTTTACGAGACTGAATTTGAACATACAGGAGGTTGGACGTATTATCGGTGCTTGATTATTAGCCTGGAGAGCATCGTGTCCTTTTGTCACCTCGGCGTCATGATAATGCTTCGGTTATTGGCATGATGGTTACACACTTGGGTAGTGATACCTTTTTTAAATCTTCTTTGGTTGGTTTAGTGTTACCAGGAAGAGTTTCCAGAACGGGGGAAAGTTAGAGCTTGTATTAGTAGTTATCCAGTAACAAATTTTGAGAAAGCATGTCAGTTCAAATTATGCCATTTGGGATTGGCAGGTTTTGTCCTTGAGTTTTGCATGTTTATCGTAACAATGCTTCTTGGCTGTGATATATCTTTCAAAAATCTGTTTTTGACAACACGTTATGTGTCTGAGGAGCAGGGAAGAGGTCCTTGATGAGCTACGGTTTTGATTGAGCCGGGGGTCGATAAATCTGACCCTTGGTTGAAATTGTGTCTCTGTTTTGATTTGAAGTTATTTCCTCGATTGAAATTGTTTTGAATATTTTGCTATGAGGATTATGACTGGGAGGAAAACCAGGAGGTTGAATTTGATTTGAGACCATAGGAGGTCGATAACCTGAATTAGCTTTGGTTGAAATTTGTCCAAAGCGGCTTGGGACACATACTCTTGGATATTGTCATGGTAAATGTTGCTGATTAGAAGCTGGACAGTTTTGATTATAAAAATGACCCTCCCCATCAAAGTTACACATCTTTGTTCAACGCTTTTACGGGGGTTGGAGCTAGGGTTTGGATACTTTCTGTCAGAATTAATGCGACCATGTCTTTGAGTTCAGCAGCAACATCAGATGAACGATTGCCTGGGGTGGATGAGCTTATGTACTCATTTTAGCTACAACAGCTTTGTTTTTGATTGACGTTACCTTAGACTTGCACTCGATGATTTGTAAACACTCTCGAGGCATATTGTACTAAGAAGTTTCAAACAGTGCAGGAGTTCAATGAATCTTGATTCGTGAGTTTAGAGGCTTTATAGATGTCATCGAGTTGATGCAATTCTAAAAACCCATGATGAGGGCATTCCCTTATAAAGATCATTGAAAGATCCCAAGCCTCATAAAACGTCTTATCAAATTTTTGCTGTTATCTTGTGATTTCATTTCTGAGATTTGTCGTTTTAGAGGGAGGGTAAGAATTTGTTAAAATTTGTAACAAGATTCATCCATGTTTCATCGACCGGAGAGGGTTCTTTTTCCTGCCATATCGGGCCTGCCCCTTCGTGAGAAAACGGGGAGAAAAGCATAAGTTTATACGACTATTGGTACTGTTCGGAATCTTCATCGTAGAAGTGATTTTGTTGAAAATAACGGACGTGAGCATGTGGGTCTCTTTATATTTCCAAAAAATGTTGGTTTGGACATAATTCAGAAGACCATGTTTGATCTCAAAGTTATTCGCGGTGATTTCCGAATAACTATCGATTCCTCTACCCTCGGTAGGTGCTTCGAGCAATTGCACCATAGTAAGATTATCAGCCATGTAACTATGGGGAGGATTTATTGGGGTTTCTCAAGATTGGATGATTCAACAGAGGTTTGTCGGACTTGTGGTTGTCGACGTTTACGGGCTTGAGAACGAGTGCGCATGCACAAAATAGAAATATAAAAAGAAAATTTACACTAAATATTTTTGATTTTTTTTTTTTTTGGTGATTTATTCACAATGTATTTTACCGGATAATGAGATATTAAGACCAACCACAAACCAACATAATATACTTACTTCAAGTAGCTCTTAAAAAGATAACGCCAAGGTGAGCGGGAAGGGGTAGAATAGAGCGAAGTTTTATTTTCTTTTTGGGTAGTAGTTCTAGGAAAACAAACCTCTTATACCCACTTTATAGTTTGTTTAACTCTTCAAGGTGAGCCGTATGTCGTAAGAGACACAAATGGCAAGTTTTAGAATCTTTTGTTCGATTTGGGAACCAACAAGTTCACCGGAAGTTATTATGATAATACCTCAATTGAGAATATTATATTTTGGTATTTTTACCAAGTTGTGAGTTTTATTTCTTTTTATGGAAAATGTTTTTATATTTTTGGTTTTTCTTTTGTTTTTGACTGATATATTATACTAGTAAAAAGGAAAATGAACAATATTTTTTGTACTTTTTATGTTTTTATAAGAAAATCTTAACAGAATAAATACAAATTTTCAAAACGTAATGATAATGTTTTACACAGCCTCACCCGGCAGCAAGCGGCGCCTAAAACTTTGACCCGCGCGGAATCACCCTTATATTATGTAAACAAATACAAACATGGTAATACACAACAAGGGGACGAAATCACCGAGACCCAAGAAAACCGGAAAAGCAGTTAGAGTGTTCCAGGGTCGTTATGTCCCAACGAGGATAGAGATGGAAATCGCAAGACAGCACTTGAGATTGGGGTTTGAATATGACAAAGAATGATTTGATGCTAAAACTTAATAAGCAAATGCACATAAAGAAAGGCAAAGAAATAAGCTGGAACAAGTATAAAAGCTGGAATGGCAAAACAAAATACTTAAAACTTCTTACACTAAGACACAAAATAAGCTAAATAAACTTAAGGTCAAATCAAATAAGCTAAACTAACTTTTTAAATAAGAAATACAAAAGCAATTAAGCTAAATTAATACAAGATAAGCTCAACAGTACTTTACCTGTATTATAACTATCGTACTAACTTGGGGAGTTAGTAATGCTAGGCAAAGTTAGTATGTTAGTCGAGGTTAGTACTGCTAGGCTAACTAGACTTAAAAAAATAATAAATAAAGCAAAAAACATTACTAAAACAGAAGTTCACCTAACCTTAATAAGCACTTAGTAATTGGAATAAGCAACTAGAATAAACTAAAATGATAAATAAGCTAAAAAGCTACAAACTGATACACTATTGAAAATACTTTGAAAAGGAAAATAAACTTAAATAAGCTTATCCCTAAAGAAGGAAAGTAAAGGAAATGGGTTAATCTACTCTAAAAACGGCTAGGAAATCTTAAATAAGCAGAGTTTTATAAGCTGATAAGCTATAATTGAGCAACCATACTAACTGTTTAAGACTAACAGTACTAACTTGGAGTTAGTACTGGTAGTGTTAAGTTAGTGACTGTTCCAAAAATTGTGAACTACCAGTATAACTTAGAGTTGTACTGACTTGTTCAAAAACGCCTTTTTAACTTTTCCAAAATTCATTTTTATTTCTATAATTAATAAAACAGTTATCAAATAACAAGTATAACACTTATAAGCAATTTTCAATCCATAATAAGCACTTAATTAAGCCAGATGATTGTCTAGCAGTATAACTTTAAACCACAGATGTAATTAAATAAACTCAGAATTCTGCACTAGATAAGTAAGTAAGACTAGAGAGACTTACTACTCCCTTGTCAAACAGGGTCTAACAAGTATTACATAAGCTCTAGCTTGCATAGAACAAGCTAGTGAGAGTCCATAAGCCCATCCAGAACTGGCTTATCATCCAATAAGTAAGCTGTGGTAAGAGCTTTTTGAACACGAAGTAATATGATTAGGAAACTTAACACTGGTATTGTAAATTGACTTAAAAACTTCAAACTTGCATTAATCTTGAAAATGTTACAAAGTTGAAAGTAAAAAGCTGTAAATGACTTTGAAATTTTAAACTAAGATTAAAAAGTAATTAGTTAAAAAAAACTAAAACTAGACTGCCTCCAAGGCTTACAAAAAAAACTCTATTTATAGCCGAAGTCTTGGACTTGCAGCTTGTGCTTCTTTGGAGAGCAAAAACCAAGTGTGCTAGTTGTAGTAGTGTGAGGAGATATCTTGAGCAAATCCCAGCCTTTGATTTCTTTTGAGATTCTTTTGGAGACAAATCTCACGCAATCACGAAATGCTTTGAGAATGGGAGAGGGATGCCAACATGGAACTTTATACTGCTGGGGGGAAAAGAAATTGTAGGGTGGAATGAATAATGATTTTGGCAGGGTGTTGACTGATTTTGCAGGGGGAAAGAAAGAAAGTATGGGAGCAAACAGGGTGCTGGTTTTGGTATTGGCTGGGGATGATTGGGTAAGGGTTATACATGTTTGGGGTTGTGACAGAGAGAGGTTGTGAAGGATGATTAAGGGTTTGTTTGGTTTGTGTACATGAAAAGCCCTCCACACATTGTTTCTTCTTTTCATTCTCTTTTCCCTTTCTATCTTTATAATGAAGTTTTCCCAAATTGGATAATCAGCCCCTGTCTTTGTTTCCTTAATAATATAACTTAGGGGTTTGGCATTTTTGACCCCTCAAGTTATATTTTTCTTTGCTTTTTCTTCTCGGAGTTGACTTGATTTTGATTGGGCTTCGTCTTCACACACTTTTCCATCCCGTGTCCGGTTTTGTCGCTTTTTGCTTGGTTTTTCGTCTTTTTGTGAGATATCCGTTCCTGCACAACACAATTAGCAAAACAAGCATATATTTGGCATTTTGAGTCCGTTTTTGGTTATTTTAGCTCGTTTTTTAAAGGTAAAAGGTATGTGTAATTAAGTACATACCAGTATTATAAAATCAAAAATACTTTTTTGCTTTCAATCTCCAGCCTCTTGGATCCCCACCACTGAAAACTAGGAACTCGATTTTATAGAATGGTCGGCGATTGTGATTGGAATGACTTGATTCCACTTCTCCGTATCTGCTGCCGCTACCTCCAGACCTTTGCTTGTTCGCTGCTTGGCATTTCAAATCAGCTATGTCCTCCTTTAAGGATCCTAAGGGACTGCATTTGGATCAGATAATAGTCGTTGAATAATGTCACTTGTAAACGGGTCAGTTTGGAGTCCTGATTTGATATCTGCAACGTCAACACAATATGGGATAGTTAGAGTTAATAACTCACCTGAATGTGGCATACGAGAGAGGGTATCTGCCCCTCTATTCTCTTTTCCCGCTCGGTGATGAATTGAGAAATCATATGGCATGAGCTTAAATAAAAGACGTTGTTGTTCAGTGCTGGTAATGCACTGCTCGAGTAAAAATTTCAGTGTGTAATGATCTGTACGCACTATAAAATGGCGGCCCAATAGATAATGGTTCCATTTTTGTACCGCTAATACCAATGCCAGTAGCTCACGGTCATAAGCCGATTTTACCCTATTGGATAGAGAAAGACCCTTGCTGAAATAAGCAACTGGATGTTCATCTTGAGATAGAATGGCCCCTACTCCCTCGCTGGATGCATCACACTCCACCACGAAGGTTTTTGAAAAGTCTGGAAGTCGAAGAACAAGGGCAGTAAGCAAGGTCTGTTTGAGAGTATTGAATGCAAGCAAGGCTTCTTTGGACCAAATAAACCCGTCCTTCTTGGTAAGGACCGTTAGTGGTCGCGCGATTACCCCATAGTTTCTCACGAATCTTCTGTAGTATCCGGTGAGGCCCAGAAACCCGCGTACCTATTTGACATTGGAAGGGATTGGCCATGATTGAACAGCTGAGATTTTTTCTTGTTCCACTTGCACCCCTTCGGAAGTAACCACATGCCCGAGAAATAAAACTTTTGTTTGCCCAAAACAGCATTTAGACAACTTGACAAAAAAATGATTATCATGCAACAGTTTCAAAGTTTGTTCTAGATGCAACACATGTTGTTCCATATCTTGGCTGTAAATTAAGATGTCATCAAAGAAAACCAGTATAAAACGACGCAAAAATGGACGAAAAAGGTCATTCATTACCGCTTGAAAGGTCGAGGGTGCATTAGTAAGCCCGAAGGGCATAACTTTAAACTCGTAATGCCCGTAATGAGTGCGAAATGCAGTTTTCGGGATGTCCTGGTCAGCCACTCTGATCTGGTAGTATCCCGACCTTAAGTCAAGCTTAGAAAAAATGGTAGCCCCATATAATTCGTCCAATAATTCATCAATATTGGGAATGGGGTATTTATCAGCCACGATGATCTTGTTAAGGGCTCGGTAGTCCACACACATGCGCCACGAGTTGTCCTTCTTCTTTACTAATAATACGGGGCTCGAAAATGGGCTATTACTCTGCTGTATAAACCCGATAGCCAAGAGTTGTTCGACTTGCTTTTCTAATTCGGTCTTTTGGGAGTGTGGGTAGCAGTAAGGACGGATATTAGGTGGGGTTGCATTTGGTATCAAAGGGATGAAGTGATCTTGACAATGGTTAGGAGTGGGGCTTGTGGTTCGTCAAAAATGGGGGAATAACGACAAATAATAGGCTATAATGGAGACGGTATTTGGGGTGTGAGTTCAGGTTTAATGGCTAATTGTTGAAAACTGGATGATTTTTAGGGACCAGATTGCTCTCCTTTCAATTTGTATCGTTTCCCGTCTATTGTAAAAATCATGAACAATTCCTTCCAATTTGCTTGGACCGTATTCAAAGTGGCTAACCATTGTATCCCTAACACCAAATCTGCTCCGCCAAGAGAAAAAGGGTGGAAATCCTGAATGATCTTAAGATCGTTTACTTGTAGGGAAAGATCCTTACAAATTTGACCACATCGAATTACATCACCATTACCGATTTGTACCCCAAACGGTGCTACCAATTCGGTGGCAAGTTTCAACTCACTGACCAAAATATCCGAAATAAAATTATGTGTCGATCCTCCATCGACCAAAATTAAAACCTCAGTGGAGTTGAGCTTACCCTGAATTTTCATGGTAGTAGGATGCGGCTTCCCGAGAATTGCGTGTAGACTGATTCCAGCAGTTTCGTCAGGGTCAATATCGAGGCTGCTGGTCTCAATTTCCTGTTGTTCCCCATTCTCCTCCTCTGCTTCTAACACCTTAAACGTTCCTGTTTTACATCGATGGCCCGGTCCATATTTATCTCCACACCTAAAGCATTCCCCCTTTAAGAAGCGGTTTTGTTTTTCAGCATCCGTGATTCTTAAGTTAGATTTTGGGTCGGGTTTAGGTTGATTCGCGAGAACAGGTGAGTATGAACCAGCGGTAAATGGTTTTGAATCAGGTTTTAATTGGGAATTCCATGTGGTTTTCTTTTCTGGGCGGCAATGGTTGATTTTGGATTCGAATTCAAGTGCCAAACTCATCGCTTTGTAAACAGTGCGTGGTTTATATATTCTAACATCAGCCTTCAACTCATCTTTAAGTCCATTGAGAAAAACTCCCAAGAGACAATGGTCGGGCCAGTTTGAAATACGGGCTGATCGTCGTGCAAACTCCTGTCTATATTCGTGGACAGAGCCGGTTTGCTTTATGCTACATAAATACTCATCTGGATTTTGGAACTTAAGTGGTCCAAAATGCTTCTGTAAAACGTTTATTAATTCCTCCCAGTAAAAGATCTCATGCTCAGCCGACATCCATGAATAGAGATCCAAGGCGCCCCCCTCTAGATGCATAGCCGTAACATCCACCTTTTCTTCATCGAGGGTATTATAAAATCGAAAATACTTTTTTGCCTTCAATCTCCAGCCTTTTGGATCACCACCACTGAAAACTGGGAACTCGATTTTATGGAATAGTCGGCGGTTGTAATTGGAATGACTTGATTCCACTTCTTCGTATCTGCTGCCGCTACCGCCGGACCCTTGCTTGTTCACTGCTTGGCGTTTCAAATCAGTTATGTCCTCCTTTAAGGATCCCAAGGGACTGCATTTGGATCAGATAATAGTCGTTGAATAATGTCACTTGTAAACGGGTCGGTTTGGAGTCCTGATTTGATATCTGCAACGTCAACACAATATGGGATAGTTAGAGTTAATAACTCACCTGAATGTGGCATACGAGAGAGGGTATCTGCCCCTCTATTCTCTTTTCCCGCTCGGTGATGAATTGAGAAATCATAAGGCATGAGCTTAAATAAAAGCCGTTGTTGTTCAGTGCTGGTAATGCGCTGCTCGAGTAAAAATTTCAGTGTGTAATGATCTGTACGCACTATAAAATGGCGGCCCAATAGATAATGGTTCCATTTTTGTACCGCTAATACCAATGCCAGTAGCTCACGGTCATAAGCCGATTTTACCCTATTGGATAGAGAAAGACCCTTGCTGAAATAAGCAACTGGATGTTCATCTTGAGATAGAATGGCCCCTACTCCCTCGCTGGATGCATCACACTCCACCACGAAGGTTTTTGAAAAGTCTGGAAGTCGAAGAACAGGGGCAGTAAGCAAGGTCTGTTTGAGAGTATTGAATGCAAGCAAGGGTTCTTTGGACCAAATAAACCCGTCCTTCTTGGTAAGGACCGTTAGTGGTCGCGCGATTACCCTATAGTTTCTCACGAATCTTCTGTAGTATTCGGTGAGGCCCAGAAACTCGCGTACCTATTTGACATTGGAAGGGATTGGCCATGATTGAACAGTTGAGGCTTTTTCTTGTTCCACTTGCACCCCTTCGGAAGTAACCACATGCCCTAGAAATAAAACTTTTGTTTGCCCAAAACAGCATTTAGACAACTTGACAAAAAAATGATTATCATGCTACAGTTTCAAAGTTTGTTCTAGATGCAACACATGTTGTTCGATATCTTGGCTGTAAATTAAGATGTCATCAAAGAAAACCAGTATAAAACGACGCAAAAATGGACGAAAAAGGTCATTCATTACCGCTTGAAAGGTCGAGGGTGCATTAGTAAGCCCGAAGGGCATAACTTTAAACTCGTAATGCCCGGAATGAGTGCGAAATGCAGTTTTCGGGATGTCCTGGTCAGCCACTCTGATCTGGTAGTATCCCGACCTTAAGTCAAGCTTAGAAAAAACGGTAGCCCCATATAATTCGTCCAATAATTCGTCAATATTGGGAATGGGGTATTTATCAGCCACGGTGATCTTGTTAAGGGCTCGGTAGTCCACACACATGCGCCACGAGTTGTCCTTTTTCTTTACTAATAATACGGGGCTGGAAAATAGGCTATTACTCTTTTGTATAAACCTGATAGCCTAGAGTTGTTCGACTTGCTTTTCTAATTCTGTCTTTTGGGAGTGTGGGTAGCGGTAAGGACAGATATTAGGTGGGGTTTCATTTGGTATCAAAGGGATGAAGTGATCTAGACAACGGTTAGGGGTTGGAGCTTGTGGTTTGTCAAAAATGGGGGAATAACGAGAAATAATAGGCTGTAATGGAGACGGTATTTGGGGTGTGATTTCAGGTTCAATGGCTAAATGTTGAAAACTGGATGATTTTTGGGGACCAGATTGCACTCCTTTCAATTTGTATCGTTTCCCGTCTATTGTAAAAATCATGAACAAATCCTTCCAATTTGCTTGGACCGTATTCAAAGTGGCTAACCATTGTATCCCTAACACCAAATCTGCTCCGCCAAGAGAAAAAGGGTGGAAATCCTGAATGATCTTAAGATCGTTTACTTGTAGGGAAAGATCCTTACAAATTTGACCACATCGAATTACATCACCATTACCGATTTGTACCCCCAAATGGTGCTACCAATTCGGTGGCAAGTTTCAACTCACTGACCAAAATATCCAAAATAAAATTATGTGTCGATCCTCCATCGACCAAAATTAAAACCTCAGTGGAGTTGAGCTTACCCTGAATTTTCATGGTAGTAGGATGCGGCTTCCCGAGAATTGCGTGTAGACTGATTCCAGCAGTTTCGTCAGGGTCAATATCGAGGCTACTGGTCTCAATTTCCCGTTGTTCCCCATTCTCCTCCTCTGCTTCTAACACCTTAAACGTTCCTGTTTTACATCGATGGCCCAGTCCATATTTATCTCCACACCTAAAGCATTCCCCCTTTAAGAAGCAGTTTTGTTTTTCAGCATCCGTGATTCTTAAATTAGATTTTGGGTCGGGTTTAGGTTGATTCACAAGAACAGGTGAGTATGAACCAGCGGTAAATGGTTTTGAATCAGGTTTTAATTGGGAATTCCATGTGGTTTTCTTTTCTGGGCGGCAATGGTTGATTTTGGATTCGAATTCAAGTGCCAAACTCATCGCTTTGTAAACAGTGCGTGGTTTATATATTCTAACATCAGCCTTTAACTCATCTTTAAGTCCATTGAGAAAAACTCCCAAGAGACAATGGTCGGGCCAGTTTGAAATACGGGTTGATCGTTGTGCAAACTCCTGTCTATATTCGTGGACATAGCCGGTTTGCTTTATGCTACATAAATACTCATCTGGATTTTGGAACTCAGGTGGTCCAAAATGCTTCTGTAAAACGTTTATTAATTCCTCCCAGTAAATGATCTCATGCTCAGCCGACATCCATGAATAGAGATCCAAGGCGTCCCCCTCTAGATGCATAGCCGCAACATCCACCTTTTCTTCATTGAGGGTATTATAAAATCGAAAATACTTTTTTTGCTTTCAATCTCCAGCCTCTTGGATCCCTACCACTGAAAACTGGGAACTCGATTTTATGGAATGGTCGGCGGTTGTGATTGGAATGACTTGATTCCACTTCTTCGTATCTGCTGCCGCTACCGCCAGACCTTTGCTTGTTCGCTGCTTGGCGTTTCAAATCAGCTATGTCCTCCTTTAAGGATTCCATAGCCTCAAGTTTAGTAGCAATCGCCGCTAATTGGGTATCGATAGGGTCATTTGCACCACTACCAGTGTCGGGATTGTTTCGGGTCTGCACCATCTTTGCTTCTTCGATTTCCCGGCATCGGAACCAATGATGGGAACTCAAAAACAGAACAAGTAATTTAATTGAACGAAATTTCTATGCCCAATTCGAGAGGGACAAGGTCTCCAATGCAAAAGAACAATGTTTGAAATTTACTGCTTAAAAAATAAAAGAAACATAGCATGTTACTAATAACATCTATTGCTAATAACTGCTCCTGAAAACTAGGTGTAAACTGCCCCCTGCCACTCCACAATTTCATTCTTTTCCTGGCCCAGTGGATCCAACCAAATCCCAAAAATAGCAATAAATTGATCCAGCTCATTTAAGTCCGGGTCATATGTTTTGACCCGTTTCCGTTTCCTGGTATACACCTGTAGCCCAGTTGTATCAGTCAATATCGAGGCTGTTGGTCTCAATTTCCCGTTGTTCCCCATTCTCCTCCTCTGCTTCTAACACCTTAAACGTTCCTGTTTTACATCGATGGCCCGGTCCATATTTATCTCCACACCTAAAGCATTCCCCCTTTAAGAAGCAGTTTTGTTTTTCAGCATCCGTGATTCTTAAATTAGATTTTGGGTCGGGTTTAGGTTGATTCGCGAGAACAGGTGAGTATGAACCAGCGGTAAATGGTTTTGAATCAGGTTTTAATTGGGAATTCCATGTGGTTTTCTTTTCTGGGCGGCAACGGTTGATTTTGGATTCGAATTCAAGTGCCAAACTCATCGCTTTGTAAACAGTGCGTGGTTTATGTATTCTAACATCAGCCTTCAACTCATCTTTAAGTCCATTGAGAAAAACTCCCAAGAGACAATGGTCGGGCCAGTTTGAAATACGGGCTGATCGTCGTGCAAACTCCTGTCTATATTCGTGGACAGAGCCGGTTTGCTTTATGCTACATAAATACTCATCTGGATTTTGGAACTCAGGTGGTCCAAAATGCTTCTGTAAAACGTTTATTAATTCCTCCCAGTAAATGATCTCATGCTCAGCCGACATCCATGAATAGAGATCCAAGGCGTCCCCCTCTAGATGCATAGCCGCAACATCCACCTTTTCTTCATCGAGGGTATTATAAAATCGAAAATACTTTTTTGCTTTCAATCTCCAGCCTCTTGGATCCCCACCACTGAAAACTGGGAACTCGATTTTATGGAATGGTCGGCGGTTGTGATTGGAATGACTTGATTCCACTTCTTCGTATCTGCTGCCGCTACCGCCAGACCTTTGCTTGTTCGCTGCTTGGCGTTTCAAATCAGCTATGTCCTCCTTTAAGGATTCCATGGCCTCAAGTTTAGCAGCAATCGCCGCTAATTGGGTATCGATAGGGTCATTTGCACCACTACCAGTGTCGGGATTGTTCCGGGTCTGCACCATCTTTGCTTCTTCGATTTCCCGGCAATGGAACCAATGATAGGAACTCAAAAACAGAACAAGTAATTTAATTGAACGAAATTTCTAAGCCCAATTCAAGAGGGACAAGGTCTTCAATACAAAAGAACAATGTTTGAAATTTACTGCTTAAAAAATAAAAGAAACATAGCCTGTTACTAATAACATCTATTCAAATCTGCTCCGCCCAAGAGAAAAATAGTGGAAATCCGGAATGATCGTTAAGATTGTTAACATTGTATGCGAAAGATCCTTACATACAAATTTTACCACAATCAAATTACAATCACCATTACCGATTTGTTACCCTCCAAACGGTGCATACATTCGGTGGCAAGTTTCAACTCACTGACCAATAATATCCGAAAATAAAATTATGTGTCAATCCTCGCATCGACCAAATAAAACCATCAGAGGAGTTTTAGCATCTACCCAGAATTTTCAAGGTAGTAGAGTGCGTCTGTCTCTGAGAATTGCGTGTAGACTGATTCCAGCAGTTTCGTCAGGGTCAATATCGAGGCTGCTGGTCTCAATTTCCTGTTGTTCCCCATTCTCCTCCTCTGCTTCTAACACCTTAAACGTTCCTGTTTTACATCGATGGCCCGGTCCATATTTATCTCCACACCTAAAGCATTCCCCCTTGTAAGAAGCGATTTTGTTTTCAGCATCCCGTGGATTCTTAAGTTAATTTGGGTTGGGATTAGGTTGATTCGCGGTTTTGAATCAGGTTTTAATTGGGAATTCCATGTGGTTTTCTTTTCTGGGCGGCAATGGTTGATTTTGGATTCGAATTCAAGTGCCAAACTCATCGCTTTGTAAAGAGTGCGTGGTTTATGTATTCTAACATCAGCCTTCAACTCATCTTTAAGTCCATTGAGAAAAACTTCCAAGAGACAATGGTCTGGCCAGTTTGAAATACGGGCTGATCGTCGTGGCAAACTCCTTCTATATTCGTGACATAACCGTTTGTCTTTATGCTACTAAATACTCATCTGGATTTTGGAACACATGTGTCCAACAATTCTTCTGTAAAACGTTAATTAATTCCACCCTAGTAAATGATCTCAAAGCTCAGCCTGACATCCAATAGAATAAGAGTCGAAGGCGACGCCCCTCTAGAAGCATATCCGCAACAACCCACCTACTTGTCTTGCATCGAGGTATTATAAAATCAAAAATTACTTTTATTTGTCTTTCAATCTCCACCTCTTGTATCCCCGACCACTGAAAACCTGGGAACTCGATTTAAATTGGAATGGTCGGAGCGGTTGAGATAGTAATGACTTGATTCCACTTCTTGCGTATCTGCTGCCTCTATACCCGGCCAGAGATCCTTTGCATTGTTCGCGAGCCTGGCGTTCAAATCACTATACCCTCCTTTTAAGGATTCCATGGCCCACAAGTTTAGCAGCAATCGCCGCTAATTGGGTATCGATAGGGTCGAGTTGGCACCACTACCAGTGTCCGATTTGTTTCGGGTCTGCACCATCTTTGCTTCTCTTTCGATTCCCGGCAATCGAAACCATATGATGGGAACTCAAAAACAGAACAAGTAATTTAATTGAACAAATTTCTAAGAGCCCAATTTCGAGAGTGACAACGTCTCCAGATACAAAAGAACAATGTTTGAAATTTACTGCTTATAAAGAATAAAGAAACAAGCTGTAAACTAAGTAACATCTATTGCTAATAACTGCTCCTGGAAAACTAGGTGTAAACTGCCCCCCACCACTCCACAATAAGATTCTTTTCTTGACAAGCCCGAGGAACACGAAAAATATGGAGTCCAACCAAATCCAAAAAAAAGCATTAAATTGATCCCTAGCTCATTTAAGAGTCTGGGTATATGTTATGAGACCCATTTTCCGTTTCCTGGTAAAGCACGCATTAGCCCATATTATCAGTCAATATCGAGCTATGTATGGTCTCAATTTCCCGTAGTTCCCTCATTTCTCCTCGCTCTGCTTCTAACACCTTAAACGTTCTTGTTTTACATCGATGGCCCGGTCCATATTTATCTCCACACCTAAATCATCCCCACTTTAAGAAGCAGTTTTGTTTTTCAGCATCCGTGATTCTGAAGTTAGATTTTGGGTCCGGTTTAGGTTGATTTGCGAGAACAGGTGAGTATGAACCAGCGGTAAATGGTTTTGAATCAGGTTTTAATTAGGATCCATGTGGTTTTTCCTTTTCTGGGCGCAACAGTATGATTTTGGATTCAAATTCAAAGTGCCAAACCGTCATCGCTTTGTGAAACATTGCGGGTTTATGTATTCAAACAACATCCTACAAAACTCATCTTATAAGTCCATTGAGGAAAAACTATGGCCCAAGAGACAATGGTCGGTGCCAGTTTGAAATACTTGATGAATCTTCGTGCAAACTCCTGTCTATATTCGTGGACAGGGCGCGATTGCTTTATGCTACATAAATACTCAACGTGGATTTTGGAACTCAAGTGGTCCAAAATGCTTCTGTAAAACGTTTATTAATTCCTCCCAGTAAATTGATCTCAGCACAGCCGACATCCATGAATACGATCCAAGTGTCGTCGCCCCTTTATATGCATATAAGCGCAACATCCCACTCCTTTTCTCATCCGAGGGATCATAAAATCGAAAATACTTTTCCGTGCTTCACTCTCTAGCCTCGTTGGATCCCCACCCCACTGAAAACTTGGGAACTCGAATTTAATGTAATGGTCGTTCGGTTTGTGATTGGTAATGACTTGATTCCACTATCTTCTGGATCTCAGCGCTACCGCCAGACCTTTGCTTGTTCGCTGCTTGGCGTTTCAAATCAGCTATATCCTCCTTTAAGGATTCCATGGCCTCAAGTTTAGCAGCAAATCGTCCGCGTAAATGAGGAAGTTCAATGAGGGTCATATTCAAAACCACTACCATTGTCGGGATTGTTTCCGGGGTCTGCCACCATCTTTGCTGTTCTACATTTCCCGACAATGGAACCAATGTAGGAGAACTCAAAAACGGTAACAATAGTATATTTAATTTAATTGAACGAAATTTCTAAGCCCAATTCGAGAGGGACAAGGTCTCCAATACAAAAGAACAATGTTTGAAATTTACTGCTTAAAAAATAAAAGAAACATAGCCTGTTACTAATAACATCTATTCCTGCTCCTCCTGAAAACTAGGTGTAAACTGCCCCCCACCACTCCACAATTTCATTCTTTTCCTGACCTAGTGGATCCAACCAAATCCCAAAAATAGCATTAAATTGATCCAGCTCATTTAAGTCCGGGTCATATGTTTTGAGCCGTTTCCGTTTCCTGGTATACACCTGTAGCCCAGTTGTATCACAAGTCCATTTGTTTCTTTGGTAGATGGCGGCACACATACTATAAGACAACAATTTGGGTCCTGACTGTAACATCTTCTTAAACCGGCCAAATGTACATCAGTGTCAAGCTTAAACCAATTTCCTTCAAACTGGTACTCTAACATGTAAGTTTCAGGGTCTCCAACATGAATGATTCCTCAATTTCTCCATAGCATCTTCAAGTATATATGAGTTTCAGATTGTTATTGTGTTGGAAAATATGGTATAGCAAATATGAGTTTTTGCTAACTTTGGACAACATTTAATATATGTAGATGTTATATATACTAATAGATGTTTGGGGCTTTGCGTTCTCCTCGAAGAGAGCTTCGCAACGAGCCAAATTATGTCCAAAATGGAGTAGAGATGAATGAGATATCGTGACTCAAAGTGAGGCACGTGGAACACGAATATGGAACTATCCCACATCGCCCAAAGTGTGAAGTGGGATTGGGTTTATAATGAAACCTTGGTATTGCTTGTATATTTCCTTTGTGGGTTTATGCTCCCAACCACGTCTATCGCGCGGGGGGGGGGGTGCAAAAAATTGGAATTTTCTGGGCCACAGTTGGTTCGT
>BQNB010016964.1:0-17500 GCA_026074375.1 Tanacetum coccineum | reverse complement strand
CGAGCAAGTCATCGTCAACATTCAAAAATGGGTCAGAATAAGGTTCATCCTCACCCTCGGACAAATCAGTGAGCTTTCTCTTCAAAGAGTTTGGTCCTTGCCCTGATATGCCAAGCACATTACATTATTGCATTTGAGTTTCTGTGATGCTAAAAAAGAAAGTAGAAAGCGATATGAAGAAAGAGCTTCTGGTTATGCAGATCATGAATATTGTATGTTTGTAAGAACGTTATTTTAAAGGAGCTTGAACTTCTCACAGGCATAGAAAGTGCACATTTCATCCATGCTGCATCTTCAGTTATGATGTTCGTGACTTTTTTGGTCCAATCATCTGGAGACTGTTGATGGGTAATAGAGGACGATACCCCCGAGAAATATTCCACTGGATGAATAACAATTGGTAGTTTCCCTGACTTGTGATTTGTGAGGGTGTCTCTCGATAAACTTATTCTGGGAAACAGGGGAGAGAGATGGACTCGCTACCTTTAATCTTAAAGGACTCCTGTCCCATCTACAAATTTCAACAATATGTTATACGGAAACTAGCAAGGTTATACTAAGGTTTAACCCTAATTTACAAAATTATTCTATAGTATTTAATCTTCTAAGCATCAAGTCTTCAAACTGCTTTAGTCGTGGCTTCAACCATATATGGTCACTCGTGACATGTCTGAGGTGTCAAATGGTTAACACGTGTTACTTATGTCTGAGGTCAGACACCGACCTGCGAATAAAATTACTAATGCGTAAGGCCGTGAACATATTTTAATAGTTTTACTGACTATACCTGTAAGCGAGTAGGAAAGAAATGGACCTGTGCTGGGCCATTGACATTAAAGCTGTCCCTTTGCTCCACCACTTTATATCAACTTCTTTATCGTAGCCCCTACACCAGCATACACTTCCCCGCCCCGTCTAAGTTCTTCCGATGGTTGTGGGTAGGGAATTCCAATACTACTTCCGGCGATAACCCAAACAGCCTCAAGATTAGCAGTTGCTAGAAGTATACAGTTAAAGCGTAACTTGAATTGGCCCTGAGTGTGGCAAAGAATAAATGGATGATAGGTGCACCCATCATTGCTTATTTGATATAAATAAGGTCTGTGCCATGAAGTGATCGAAGCATCACTTAACTCTCAGATAGCATCTTGATTTATTTGTATGTTCATAATTCATAATAGCTTACCTGGGGCCTCTACTGATTTGAACAAATAACAGAAACGAAACAGTCAACCCCTTCCTTACATACACAGTAGCATTGGAAAGGGTTCGTGGTTATAGTAACACCTGCAGGATAACACATTGAAGGGGTGGGTACTAATTCAAACCAACCAGGCCTATCTTGGTATCAGTGGCAGCAACAATTGACTTCTCATACTGGCTGTTAGTCTTGTAAAAACAGGGCCCCTTAATGAGCACGTCTGCCTGCATTCTTGTAGTTTGTGAGTGGAACTAGTCCTTGCTGTTAAACTCCTCAAATTGAACTGCTGTAGCCAGCCGTAAATTGATTCGGTCATTGGTTAGCCACAGGCACAGGTAACTCCTGTTGTTTTAATCAGACTGTACCACAGTCGCTAGACGAGAGTTGAAATGTGAAAAGGTATTGTGTCTGCTGATATATTACAATAAGTAAAACAGATATGCTTCCCCCTATCAGGAAATAGTTTAGAAAATGATTTTTGAAAACTAGTCGCATATAACCAAAATATTTGTGATTGATGAGAAACAAAAGACTCAATGAAGGCCTTTCATTGACTGATTGAAGTATTCTGTTTCATTTCTATCACATCATTGTTTCTTAACAAGTTTACCCTCCATCCGCAAACTTGCACGGCTGATCAAGTTGCCTCTGAAGTTCAGTGACCACAAAAACTTTCAACTCTTCACTAAGTGTGGCCATCGAACCCTTTTGACGGCCATGCACTTAGCCAGCAGCTATGTCCAGAAGATCATAGTTTGATGTATCTAAACCTCCGCATAACAGATAAACACTGTTGATGTTAGAAGCATATCAATGACCAAGTAATTCTTTAGTAAACATTGCCACCAGCTTAAAACATAAACACAGCAACCATCATTTCCAACTGTAACATTGACATATTTTAACCGTAGGGAAATCAATCATTTTAATCATCCACATTAGATAAGATATAAGTTGTGGTAGATTTATATGGAAACCCAACCTCAACAAGCATAATAGCAAATATCAAAACAACAAAAATCATGACTCAACTTCAAATTTTCAACTATTGAGCATGTTGTTGATCTACAAGTCCATTTGTTTCTACGCTAGATGGCAGCACAAATACTTTAAGACGACAATTTGGATCCTTTCTATAACATTGTCTTAAACCGGCCAAATGTACACTAGTGTCAAGCTTAAACCAATTTTCTTCAAACTGGTACTCTAACGTGTAAGTTTCAGGGTCCAACATGAATGCTTCCTTAATTTTCTCCAAAGCATCTTCAAGTATATATGCGCTTCAGATGGTTATTGTAACAGTTTTTTTCATATAAGATGTTGCTACGAGCATGTCGTCGTCAACATTCCAAAATGGGTCAGAATAAAGTATATATGAACCCTCAGACAAATCAGTGAGCTTTCTCATTGAAAGTTTGGTTCTTGCCCTGAAATGCCAAGAACATTACATTATTGCATTTGAGTTTCTATTAATGCTAAAAAATAAGTAGAAAGCAATATGAAGATAGAGATTCTGGTTATGCAGATCATGAATATTGTATGTTTGATATATAGTGTAGCAGAAAGAATTAGATCAAAAAAGGCTTTTGTATATGATGAATGACAACATTCCATTCACATTCGGATTACATAGCTAAAATCAAGTGTAAATCAGAAATAAAATAAAAATGATATACCTAAAAGTTCGTTGCAGCTTCTTTCATAGTACCTTGATGTTGTTGTTTAAGATCATCCTCCTCCATCACCATTCCTTGTTCCAATTTGAGAACCTCGAAAGAACCTACGCCACTTCCTGTAGAGTTCTGAAAATCTACAACACGTAATTCACCACCGAGTTCTTGACTAGAAGCAAACTTGAAACTTGGCAAACACCTCCTTAGATTTAATAACTGTGACTCCAACACGATAGAATATTTTTGACCACTAGGCCATAAAAATTCAAACACATAATCAACATTAATTCATGTGTGAGCGCTCCTCAAGCATATAGCAAGACAACTACATTTACACAGGCCAAGGAGATAACCCAATGGCCCGTTAACCATCAACTTATTAATATTTTTGCAGAAGTGTGGTTGATTAGTTTCAAGTGTCTTCCTAACAATTGACACCTCTCTTATTTTCAAAGGAAGCACATTACAAGTATCGTAATACTCGTTAATGTGAGTCATAGGAAGATGATCATCAAGTGGGTCAGTACAATAACCAGACAATTTAACAGCAATCTTTTGTTTAGTTTGAGTAACCTCCAATGACGATGAACAAGGCGCGTGTTTCTCACTGTTATTAGCAATCCAAACTTGAGCAAGACTCAACTGATGCGAATCACAAAGGGTCTTCAAAGCAACTTCAATTTCATATGTGGCTAGTTTAAGACCAGGGATAGTCTGTTTAATAAAAGACCAACAATAAGTACTTAAATCGGCAGTTTAAAGAGAAATATAGTTGCTAAAAACGACAAGGATAGACCTGTTGTTGGTGAAGAGATAAGAAGAAGGTACCTCGAATGGCAGAGAATCTTGTACATGATACGTACTGAGGCCGGCTCTCTGCAAGGACATATATATGTATATTTGGTCAAAGAGGCTAAATGTAACACCGCCAAAAATGGGTCGCAGCGGAAATGTGTTCGGGGGCGTTACTTCATAATACAACAGCACAAGCTAAGAATAAAGGAGACGCATGTACCTCTAGCGCAGAAAAATGAAAAGATAAGCGACCTTCATACAACACTCAACGACACCAACACAAGATGAGTTATGATCAAAAACAGGCAACAATATTAGAGAAGTAAAACCACAACGGAGCGCAACTTCGACCAATGGAGTCCCTCGGAGAGACCTAAGATCAAGAACTACATCCGGAAAACGGTTAAGAAAAGGACTATTATCTATGATCCAATCCTTTACATCAGGTTTGGGAACATAATTATCATCACGATCAATATTACATCGAACCTTGATACTACATAACCTATAAAAGTGGTGACGAGGGTCGAATTCCTCGAGGGCAAAAGGTTGATCAGAACACGAAAGAAAGCGTATCCCATTATCAGAAAACGCATATATTAACTACAACATTATTATTATGTTCCTCCTCATCTGTGCAATTTAATATTATTGTTAATTACAACATGATGAATAATGATAAATAAATAAATAAAGACTGACCATGGGATAATGAATAAAAAATACGTCTTTCAGGAAAGTATTCACTTGCTTGCTGATTTCCAATCAAGTTTCTTTCCAAAGGATTCAATGAATTTTGAGAACCCTCACTTTTTAATCTTTCTTCTATGCGCTTAATTAATTTAGAAAATGCATCCCAACTGCACCTCAGTTTGATGACAACAATAGTTTGCGTAAACCAACTACAGGTCAAATAGGCCCGGCTCGTGCTTAAACGGCTCATATCATATGAATCGCGTTAGAAAAAAACCCAAAAACCTAATACCTCATTTATATTTTGAATAATTAAATATATTATATTTATACTTTTTTTTAAAACAAGTGACATGTTTTTTAATCGAGAGAAAACATATGTTCGTTAATATTATGTACGGTTATCGGACGTAGCCATTTAGACACGATAGCGGATAGTAGATCTTTATTCTTGGGGGCAATCGTTTCGACCCGGAGCCGGATTGAAAACCGGTTTCGCGTCGAAAAAAAACGGGTCACATCAAACCGTGGTGGGTTTTTATATTTGTGGTATTCGGGTCATGATTAATCAAAGATTGCCTTGTATATCGATGTATAATCCACTTTTTCCTAATACAATATTTTTCATGATAATCATGGCCGTGTATTTGGAAACGATGTGACATCCAAATATGGGAAACTTAAAAGTTTTGAAGGAGACAAACTTGGGGATTATTTGTGTGGCGTGTTGGAGGAAATTATAGTGGACACGATTCCCTCATGTTGTTACTGGTACACATATCTTATTCTTTGTTTTACCATGATATGTATTATGCATGACACATAGATGATTCACATGTGGTAATGTGGTATCATATGGCATGTGTTTAACTAATTGCATGGCTATCTGTCTTAAAATGATTCTGTGGATTCTTAAAACTTATGATAATATGCGCCATGTCACATGAAAGTTTGATTATAGTTAATATTATAATTTGATCTTGTTGAAATAAGAGTCTGTCCATATGTATATATACATATGGAAAATTGTTTAATACGTTAATTGTTTGTATCATTTTTGTACTTACATGATAATAACCAGTGATTTTCATATATTTGCATGAAAGTTTGTTGATCAATAATCTAAATCATATTTATATATGGACTATAAGAAAAGACGTGCAAAATTTTGGATTATTTATTTTATATGATGAATTTGAAATTTTGTCTCGTTAAGTGTAACATGGTTTGCATTACTAGTATTTGTTTAATACGTGGCCAAAGAGTAATAGTCTTGCAGTTATTAAGGTTGGAATTAACTTTCGTGTCTGCCATTAATGAAGCTTACATGTTCATGGTTAATCCAGAAGTGTATGAAATCCTTTAGGACTTTTAGTGGTATGTGAATGGACAATGTTTTTTTTGTATATCATGATAATTTCTCGCAACATTTTCTAAATGAATTTTTGGCGATTTCTTACTGTAAATTGGGGGTCTTAATCTTACCGCAAGAATTCGATTCCAGAAAAGGGTGAAACTCTTATAAGAATCTTCTCTTGTTTATGCTTTTCAAAATACATAATATATTGAATAGGCATTAGGAAATATAATTGGTTGTTTATAATTCCATTTTCTGTTATTCATTTCAATCAAATGCAACAGTTTGTATGCATGTAATTTTCAGTAGAGTAACCTTCTTTATCTTCAAAAATTCACGGGAAAAATATCGTTTAACTACTAAGTACGTAGTACATGGCAAAGGCTATGTGAATGGTCTAAAGCACTTTATAGAACAGAAAGTTGGGAATTGAATACATGCATGTTTATGGTTTCAAATTTTCATGGTTAAGGTTCCTAAGATTTTTAACGTTTGTGTTATATGTGCATTAAAATGGATAGTTCTATGATACAATGAATGAATGGACAGAGAATGGTTTGGTTAGGGATTGTTTTAATTATAATTCCGTGATGTGTCAAGCAAACCATGTTCTACATATTTCTCGTCTTATTTCATTAGTAACCTCACTGTTCATCATAAGAATGGCAAGATAGCCTTCTTGAATTATGAATTGGAGAAGAAAGTCACTACATGTGGGTTATGGTTAAATTACAACAGTGTTTATGGTTGTAATTGTTGTTGGCGCTAAATCGATGCTACTGGTCTTTTGAAACTGGAAAGTTGTCGGCATCGATTGGAAAGAAACATTGGCATCTTGTAAACCAAGTAATTACTAATATAATTGAGCCATTGTTTGTAGTTTAGAATACAACGTTCTTAGAGTATAATGAGGATAAATTGATACAAGTTGGATAATTGAACAAAAAAATTACGAATTCTTAAGTGTTGGATTTTACACTTGGTACAATTGTAGTATCTTGTGATCAAAGGAAAAAGTTGTACAACATATTCAACTATGGCATTATAATTCATTATTTTCTTGTTCTAAATCTTAATATAATGGTGGAAGGACTTGTTAATAAACATTGTCTAATGTTTGAAAGTCAATGCTACCATTTTATACGCGTTGTGATAATGAAAATACACTATCATTAGCTTACCACTAGACATAGAGGTTCGCTCCGTGACTTGTGCTTTAAAGTCGAAATAAGGGAACAAAAACAGTCCATTTATATTCTTTAACTGGTGGACACCCAATTCCCTTCTAGTTTACAAGTTAGAAGCTAAATTCTTGTTGGAAAAGCTCACACTTAGAGAATAATTTTTTGAAACCATGTTATATTTTCTCAAAGTATGTGTTTAGACCTGCAAGATAAAGAGGTTGAAGTTTATCTTCTTAATAGTTCTTTTGAAAAAGTGCAACGTAAGGCATGAATTAAAGAAACTACCTATATGAGCATGAAGTTTTGCCGCTTCAAGAAGCTTGGACTTTGGCTTCCTGTATGCTCATGAATGGATAAGGACGCATGGCTTGTAAAGTGTCAAGTATAAACATTAGAGAAATATAGAAACTCATGTGTATATTATCTTTGAGTATTCAAATGAGTTAATGGGTTCAATCCATGGGACACCCTGATTCTCGAATATTTGGAATGCGTAATATACTAAGTAAAAAATTCAATCCTTGGGACATTTTCATCTATGCATGAGTTTGATTTGTTTTGATTATTCGAGGAGTCAAGGATTACACTAAAATAGGGGAGGAGTGTTAGAGATTTTAGTGTCATCAATCATTTTTGTGTAATGGTGATTTACCCAAGACCAAATGGATTTCAAGTTACATTATAATACGAGCTCGGAGGTGTGGAGTGCACGCTTGTATAAACTAATTAACTTGATTTCGGATACGATAATGGAAAAGGTTGTGAATATAAAGTCAAAGGATGATATAGTGACAGAATCTGTGGTCACTAGACTGTCGCTGCTGGACATACCTTTGTCTTGGACACGCTACGGTTTGCGAACGGTTAGAACTATTAAAAACTGGTATGTATGGACACAATTAAAAGAAGTATTGTGACTTTTTACCAAAGGGTGTGGCTTTTCATCAAAAGTCATACATTTTCCCTTCAACCTCCATTAAGTTAATATATATGAACACAGTTTGGTCTTCTAGATGGACATCTTCATATCAACAACAAATACAACAAATTCTTTATGTTTTGCTCTCTTTCTTGTGCTTAGAATTAGAGTGTGTTCTTGTCTTATCCCAATACGAATTTCGTGTAACCCAAGGCACCAAATAGGGTTGAAATATTGCATCAGGAAAGTGGACTTTAACACGATTTAAGAATTTATCCGGCAATCTATGATTATCTAACCCGAAATACCAACAAATGTCATAATTTTTCATACAACCACAATTTTGAAAGATGTCATAGAATAACAATTGTTATTCCTGCATTGATCAGATCCTACATCACCTTTTTTATTTTCCACCGAACTAGAGTGAATATGAAAGTCCCAAATAATACGTTTATATGGAAAATAACACTTATCTAATATAGATAACACAAGTAATAACTTTTTAATCGTGTAATGCTTTATTGATTAAGAATCAAAGAATTACAATGTGCTATGGATCGCACGGGTTGAGTGACAATGTATGATTACCCTTTGAACAAGTAAACTTAATAAAGTATCAAGTTTACAAGCGAACTTATATAGCTAGCTAATAGGATCAGAGGTCTATTATGTAAGTTTGACAAAGGAGTAAATGCCTATATTAACAATCAACAATAAAAGTGATGGCATTTACTCCTTACAACATTCTCTATTTATACTAATACGAGGTTGCGTCCTTAGTGGGGGTAGTTGCAACGTGTCAAGATTCTAGTGGAGAACGTACGAGGCATTTAATGCACGTCTAATCTTGGAAACTACCCGCCCATACTTTAGTGAACAGTTCTGTCAACTGTTCACTATTTTTACCAACTTCGTACTTGGTACAGGACAACTCAAATCACCTTTTGTCGCGCCTTTAGATGATATTGAGTTTCCCGCCTAAACATCAGAGACACTTTCGGCTCGGGACATGATCTTTCTTCAAAGGGTAATATGGAAAGTCGAGTATTGCCACCTTTGACTCACCTTAGAACCTCACGTATTCCTTCTACATACCAGCTGATATCCATTCCAGCTAACGAGTATGTCTTCAAGTAAATACTTTGGACTTTCTTGATGTGGTCTTTTGACGTGAATACGTATGGATGTTTACTCTATAAAGGCAGTCCACCACTTAGAGGTTCTTTCATTACCTCTGAGTCCACCACTCAGAGGTTCTTTCATTACCTCTGAGTACACCACTCAAAGGTTCGTTCATTACCTCTGAGTCCACCACTCAGAGGTTCTTCAATACTTAGCTTAATTTCTTTTTAAATCTAGGAGCTGATTACTGGGCACTGAATCGGCCCAACAATCTTTTCCTATTTGAATATAAATTATGCTAAGGTAAAAATTATTGTAAATGAGTACACAGCTTCTTCTTACACATAATTGACACAAGGATTAACAAAAGAGACTTTATTGATTTTATTACATTTTAGCCCAAATTATCTAGATTCTTTATTACAATCTCCCTGGCCTTAATACAATCACTTCTAGCCTCTATTACATAGTTCATTATTCTGAACATCTCATTAACAATCTCTGAGTCAACCTTGATTTGGTTCTGAATACGGATTAGTTTAACAGTGGGAGTCAGGTGAAACTCACTTTCTCTTTGGGAGACTACATATGTATTCCTGTTCATGTAGAATATTCCTGACTCAGGTTCTTTGATGACAAGCCATTCAATTGGCACAACCACAGGTGGAGGAATCAGGTTTATATTCATCCCATCGACTCTGATGTCTTCAGTGACAAAGGCTTCTTTGAGGAACTGTGTCCTTTTCCTCTTCTTTCCTCAGCAGTCATTCCAAAAGTTGCAAGTGCTTGAGGTGTAGGAAGTCCTAGCTTCTTAGCCTGGTCCATGACCCATTAGAATTTTGCCCTTAGACTCTGTAGCAGCATATCGTTTGATTTCCCAAGCTTTTTGGATGTCAGGGCATGAACCTCCAGCCATTCACTGAAACCCATCGACTTTAGTCTGAAGTTGGGATGAACAATAAGATTTAGAGGATTGTCGCCTCTGATGATCTTCATAGTCGCCTCCTTGTTTGTATTGACAATATAGCTGATTTTTGTGATTGGCAGAGGATCAGCTCTGAAGGAGATCTGATGATTGCATTCTTCTAATATCTTGGCTTTCTTTGCGTCATGTTCAGTCCATTTCTTAGCATGAGCCTTCAATGTGGCTTGATTGAACATCTTCCTCAGTTCTTGCTCAAATTTATCTTTCTGCGCTTTCAGATCACTTATCCTCTTTAGTTCCTTGATTTGATTATTGAGTTCTTCTTGGGACAGAGTTCCCTCTAGGGTAATGAAGGATTTTAACTTTGGCATCTTAGGAATAGAACCTCCTTCTTCTTGATAAGTAACAAGTTCATTCACTTGTTCTTTCACAATGGCAACTTCTTTGCCCTTTGCAGGATCTCTGGAAGGTGTAGGTTCTCTGGGAGAAGTTGGTGAGAACTTCGAGGAAGTGGTTCCAAACAGCTGATTGATGAAGTCATGAAGAGACTTTTGTTGTTCCTTAGGATTCAGAAGATCCTTTGGGACAAAGGTGTTCAGAGGGATTGGATTGAGAATGGGAGTCATGATTTTAAATCTTTTTGATAGGGGCTGCTTGTCAAAGATCATCATCATCTGAATCATCCTCCCTTGAGACATTTCCTTCTTTCTTTTCCTCTAGGTTATGAACAACCAGCGCTTTTGCATCATTTAACCCTTCTTGAGTTGGTGGTTGCTCCCCCTGAATAATATCAGCAATGTTGGCCCCTAAGATTTGCTCCCCCTTAGTTTGATCAGGGTGTGGAGCATCTGTTTCATCAACATGGTTGTTTTTCTCCCACTTCTCCCCCTTAGCATTATCCTTTTTAAATACTTTTGCTGCCTCTAGGAGGGAAACAATATCCTTAATCATAACCCTGAGATCTCGAACATGTTGGGAGTTGGTAGCCACGGTGGATGTGCACCAAGAGAGCTTGTCTCGAACTTCTTTCATCCCTTTTTTGACTTTGAGTCTGATAGATTGCTTCATGTCCTTGTGAATGGATTTGCTCAGCTCCTTCTGAAGCAAAATAAATATCTGACTCTCTAGTTTGTTGAAGGCATTAAACTCTTTGTACATTGGTTTTAGAAGAAGGTTAGAAAGTTGATCTTGTAAATTCTTCTGAACCTGTGCCTCAACGTGTGGTAAATCCTCTGCAATAGATGTAGAAATAGAACTCTTGATGGAGTCCTTAAGCAGCTAAGGTAGAGTAATTTTTAGAGCATCTGAGAGAAAATGGGGCAGCTGTTCTTTGAGAGATTCAGTGATAAGTACTGGCATAGATGAATTGAAATCAGCCGAGACTTGTTGAACAATATATGACTCCATGTCCCCAATTCTTGTGTGAAGAGAGGTGACTTCTTCACATATATGATCCATATGATCAGGAAGACTGAGACGTTCAGCGGAAGCATGATCATCTTGAAGAATAGTGTCAGATTTAGAGACATCATTTTCTTGAGTATCGTCAGAGTCTTTAGTGTTAAATCCTAAGACAGATCTCGGTCATCATCAGTCACTGATTGTAGGTCAGAGTCAGAGCTCTCATGAATATCAGCTATTTCTTCAGAGTCATGCATGGTTTGATCTTTCAGCCCAGAGATATGGATGGTAAAGAAGGATTTTACATACTAGATTTCAGACTCTGTGTCATAGGGACTCTTTAAAGTTTCTTGAACATCTTTGTTTTGTTTGTCGACTTCGTCCAGCAGTTGTTCAACAGTTGGAGTCTCCTTAGATGTTTCTTCATCTACTTTCTTCATATTCACAAACTCATCATCCTTCTCTTCATCAATATTTTGGTCTAGTACCTGCATAAACTTGTTGGATAAACATTATGAATTTGTAATGAGGTTGAGGATCACCATTCGCTGCCCCTAAGAAGACTGGGTGTGATTATCCAGTCCCCTCAAAAGTCTAAGACTTTGGGACTCTTTTCATTGGTTAAGGGGACCTTTGAGTCTGAGCGAGCACAGTCCATACAAAGGTCAACTTTCATGCACGGATGGGTTAATCCAGCAAAGTCTAGAATTTCCAGAGTCAACTATCAGACATTTTCAGTCTTACAGTATCATCCCCTGAGTGCAGACACAGAGTGTACAGAAGATATGGGAATGTAGGTGCTGACTCTGACTCTTTATTGGGTCGGGGGTAGCCCTTAACTTCACCACTCTCTCCTAGAGAAGTTTGAGAGTGGCTGCTTGCAGAGCCCCTTATAGTTAACATATTGTTACCTTTTTGGCTTCAACGGTTGAAGGCTGGTTTCCTTTCTCATCTGCCGACTCGGAGGCTAGACTCTTGGTGGCGTTTGCGACATCAGCGTGCTGAGTCTCAGCGACTTGTTTCTTTGGAAGTATGACCCTGACCTTATATGGAGACTTTGGTTTGGAAGAAGGTGGTATTCTCTTCTTCTTTGTCTTCAGGTCAGTTGTTGCTTTAGACTGAGTAACAGGCTGCACAGAGGCCCTGGACAAGGACTTATCAGCAGTGTCATCAGCATTCACCTCCCCAGAGGGAGGGAGCAAAGACTGTTCAGACTCTTCAGAAAGTTTTGCTACTTTTAACATATGTGAAGTTAAAGGAACTTCAGATGCTAATGGTTTTTGAAAAGAAGCAGTTGTAATGGTGTGGGGTTTTACAATAGTGAGATCATTGCTGACATAATCTTTTCCAAGCAAGTTTTCAAACATTAGGGATAAAAACCTTGTATAGCAAATATTCAGTTCCCTGTTTTTCTTCCCATTTTGAAGCTTATTAACCAAGTCTGAGAAAATAATTCTCCCAATGTCAATCTCCAATCCTCAGATAAGATAGTATGCAATTGTCTGCTGATTAAGGTTCATTTGGTCATGTGACCCTTGCATCCCTCCCAAACATTTTACAATATATTGCATGAATATCTTCCAAATAGGTAAAAAGTACTTCATCTTCAAGGGAAAGAAATTAACAAGGACAGTGGATGAAAGGGTTGGTTTGCCCTTGTCAAATAAGCCCAAAGTTTCCAGCCCAGCCCTTACGGTCTCCTTGGGAGGTAAAGGAACAGCGTCCTTGCAGATAGGTAGGCCAATGGCAGATACGAACTCATCTTGAGTAAAAGATAAGGGTTTATCCCACCATGAGAGTAAGAAGGTGATGGTCTTGGTATCCTTTTCAACCTCCGTTGTATACCAAAACTCCTTTAGGTATTCCATATATATTGCGAAGGGTTGAAGGGTTATGGCTCTATTGATGCAACAGTTTGAGAGAAAACTGAGCATGGGTCGAAATGACTCATTAGAGTGCTCAAGAAGGGCTACAGCGTTGTTGAAACCAGTTATGCTGCCAGTACACCTAAAATTTACCTTGGATGATGGAATTAGTTGTTGTGATTGTTGTGATGATGTGGATTCTGATGCCATTTGATTTAAAACTTTGATTTAGCTTTGATGAAAGGTTGTATGTGAGGTGATAAAATGGAGGGTTTTAGGGTTTTGAGTGAGTAAAAATGATGTATGTGAAAAAGGTGAACAATTTATACCACAAAGAATTTTTTAAGTTTAAAAATATAATGGATTTAAAATCCGCATTAAATGTGAGTGGTAAAACTGTCACAAAACGTGGGTCCCCATGACCCTCGAGTTCGTAATTTCACATTTTCGTGAAAGTGGTAAAACCTTTTGAGTGAATCTTGAATTAAATATTGAGAATGTTTGTCTTTCAACTTGCTAGTTACATTTAAGGTACCTTAAAACATTTAATCTTTAAGTCAAAGATCACTTAAATTCATTTTCTTATCAGATACATGTTTTTCAATATTGAGCATACACAATTCAGCTACCAATCTAGTAAAGCTAGGTTTGGCTAAAGGCTTGGTAAAAATATCAGCTAATTACAATCTGTCTCACCTTTTAAAAATATGGTCTCTGATGAAGTATAACCTGTGTTAACATGTTTTTGTCTAGAATGCAACATGGATTGTTCTAATATGGCATGACACTTGTATTATCACAAAATATGGGCACCTTGTCATAGAGAACATCATAGTCAGCCAGCTGACTCTTGATCTAGAGGACTTGAGCACAACATCCAAAAGCAGCTACAGAGTCAACTTTAGCTGATGACCATTGCCATAGAGCTTGCTTCTTTACACTCCAAACTACTAACTTTCCTTCCAAAGTATCTGACAACTCCTGAGTACTCTTTCTCTCCTGTTACATCTATGTTGTCTGGAGTCAGAGTATGCTTTCAGATCAAACGCTGTTCCTTTTGTTAGATACATTAGGCTAAGATTTTCAGAGTTCCTTGTGATAACCTAAAATTCTTTATAGCAACAAGGTGGGATTCCTTGGGGTTAGCTTGGTACCTAGCACATAGACATGTGGAGAATTAGATATTAGGTCTGCTAGCTATAAGGTACATCAGTGACCCTATCATGCCTCTGAACAATGTCTCATTAACAGAGACCCCTGACTCATCAGGGCCCAAGTTGTTTGGGGGAAGCATAGGGCATTTCACTGAGGCACAGTCAGCTAGATCATACTTTTTGAGCAAATCCTTAACATATTTTCTTGACAAATAGAGATTACCTTTGAATTCTTGGTTTTTTTTGAAAACCCAAAAATAAGTTAATTCACCCATTCAAACTAATTTCCATTACTTTTCAGTTCATAGCTTTCCAAAATTGTGTTTACTTAATTTTGAACTAGTTGACCCAAAAATGATATCATCCACATATATCTGTACAATAATGACATCACTCTTAGTCTTATAAGTAAAAAGAGTGTTGTCAATGGTACCTCTGACAAACTTGTGCTGAATAAGAAATTTTGAAAGAGTTTCATACCAGGCTCATAGAGGGCTTGTTTTTAGCCCATTTAAGAGCTTTAGCCAAACGTAACAAAACATGTTGGGATATTTACTGCTTTCAAACCTAAGAGGTTGTTGAACGTACACCTCCTCTGAGATTTTCCCATTCAAGAATGCACTCTTATATCAATCTAATACACCATAAAACCCATGTAGGCTGCATAAGCAAAAAATATCCTGATGGCCTCCAATCTTGCAAAGGTGTAAAGTTTCTTCATAAATCAATCCCTTTGCTGATTCTACCCCTGAGCCAACCAGTCTTGCCTTGTTCTAAATAACAATCCCATTCTCAGCCATCATGTTGTTTCTAGATCCATTTTTGTCACAATGATGGTTTACCATAAGGTTTTGGAACCAAGGTCCAGACCTTGTTTCTTTTAAATTGATTCAGCTCTTCTTGCATAGAAATAATCCACCCTTCTTCTTCTATAGCTTCAATAAACTTCTTGGGTTCCATTTCAAAGAGAAAGTTGACATAAAAAGACTTCAAAGGGGAGGCAGCATTGAGTCTTGATCTACTTCTGGTTGTGATACCAATAAGAGGTTCACCAATGATGTTTACAATTTCAATGTGCTTTTCTCTTGACCATCTATCTTGATGAACTGAGGTTTGAAGGATGACTTCAGCATAAGGTGATATAGTTGGTGAGGGTTGGACATCACTTATTGGTTCAATGATGACATTGTTTTGAGGTTCAGCTGATTCAAGGAGATCAGATGATTCTGCTTGATCAGATTCATTAAGAGCTGGGTGACTGTCAGTCCCAGTGAACTCAGGAGGATCTTCAGAGATGACATATTCCTGAAGAATGGGTGGTTTAGAGGGTGTGATGTTTTCATATGCATGAATGTAAGGAAAATATTCAGTATTGGCAGGGCAATGAGTGACTTCACTCCTTGGTTAAAGGAATTCATCATCTGGAAAGGATCTATTTTCATTAAAATTGATTGCATCACCTTCTGTGCTAGATTGAGATATAGCTTCATCATCTTCATTGAATGTAGCATGTACTGTTTCTTCCGATTCTTGTCTTCTCATGTTGAACATCCTGAAAGCTTTAGCTACTGGAGAGTAGCCAAGAAAGAATCCATCATTAGCTTTTTCATCAAATTTACCCAGATGATCCCTGTGATTGTGAATATGAACAGGACACCCAAACACGTGAAAATAGCTAATATCAGAAGATCTTCCTCTGAACACATCATATGATGTCTTTCCATGCCTTTTCATAATGATGGATCTGTTTTGTATAGCATGCAGTGTTGACAGCCTCTCCCCCAAATTATTTAGGGAGTTTTGCACTATTTAGCATAGTTCTTGCTGCTTTAATTAGTGTTATGTTTCTTCTTTCAGCAACATCATTTTGTTCAGGGGTACAGGGAGAAGAGAAGTTCTGATATATGCCCTTTTCATCATAGAGTTCTTCCAGCTTGTGGTTTTTGAACTTTGTTCCATTATCACTTCTCAGCTCCTTTACCCTCACTTCATTGAGGTTTTCCATCTTTCTGATAAAAGACATGATACAGTCAGCTGCATCACTCTTTTTCTTGAGGCAAAATACCCAGGTGTACCTTGAGTACTCATCTACAATGACAAGGGTATATTTTGTTGTGGCTGATGGTTTGGGGTTTTACAGGTCCAAACAAATCCATGTGAAGGAGATGTAAAGACTTGTTGATGGAAAATGATCTCTTAGTTTTAAAAGATGCTCTGTGATGCTTCCCTTTGTCACAAGCTGAACAGTTTTTGTCTTTAGAGAAAGTTAGAGATGGAAGCCCAGAGACAAGGTTGTGTTTTGCAAGGTTGTTTATGTTTTTGAAGTTGAGGTGAGACAGTCTCTTATGCCAGAGCCAATTAACACTTGGGGAGGCCTTGGCAAAGAAACAGGCATTACTTTCTTTATTGAAAGATTACATATCAATGATATAGACATTTCTTCTTCTGGGAGCAATGAGGACAACTTCATCATTTTGATTGTAAATGGTCCCCTGAGTTTTGGTAAACAGAACTTTGTAGTTGGCATCACATAACTGACTGATGCTGATCAAATTATGTTTCAAACCATTCACATAAGCAACCCTGGTAAAGGTGATTCCATTACAATTTACTGAGCCATACCCTTTTGTGTTTCCTGAAGAATCATCTCCAAAAATCACTTTAGGACCTGACTCCTTTGAGTATCTGTGCAAATATTGTTTAATCCATGTCATGTGTCTAGAGCAGCCACTATCAAGATACCATACAAACCTCTTGAGGTAATCATGCACAGACATTTTCACACAATTAGTTCCTTTTGTGAACCCACTTTTCAGTGGGTTTTGATTGCCTGCTGGCAATCCTTGGTCTCTTGGAGTTGGGGTGTTTCTTAGGGCAGTCAGATGCTTCATGTGCAATACTACCACATACTTCACACCCAGGGTAGAACTCACAGTGGTCAGAGTGATGGTCATTAAATCCATAATATTTGCACTCTATGAAAAGCTTAGGGGTCATGGGAGTCCTTTTTGGTGAGGGTTTCAGATGTGATGGAGCCTTAAGCTTACTTAGTGTTTTCTTAACAGCAGCATGTTCTAAGTGTTCTTTGGTTAGGTGGTTAGTGGATCCACAAGTAGAGCACTTGGGCTTTGAGTAGCAATCATCAAAGAGATGATTCCTAAACCCACAATGCTTACAAGGTCCAAACCAGGTCTTTTGATTGGAAGCA
>BQNB010016963.1:0-70764 GCA_026074375.1 Tanacetum coccineum | reverse complement strand
AAATTTACCAATTTAAACAAGTTACTCCATCTAAATCCATAGTACTTATTATTGTAGTCTCGAATAGATATACCAAGCCAAGTTCTAAAGTCTACAACATCACCGGCACACTCATATTTTTATGGAATTTGGCTAAACATTTGGAAACGGATAAGGCTAAATCCTCACAATATCTAATAAGGGTTATTGTGTGTGGGTTATGTAACAAGTAATTTCAGAAAAGTATGCTTGAATTTTTTTTAATTTGAGCATAATTTAAGCATTTTATGTGAAAAATAGGACAAGTATGCATTCTAATTCCCATCCCCCCACTTGAATTATACAACGTCCTCGTTGTATAGATAAAACATTAAAAACGGGAATTAAAAAGAATTAGAATGAGAAACTCCCCTGATATTTTGCTCGGTAGATTCTCCAAGTTGAGTTTATTGAGCAAGATTGTGTGTTGAACAGCCGTCTTGAAGTTTTAAGACTCCAACACTTCCAGATTTCCAGATTGTAGATACTTCACCAACTTTGTTGATTTCTTTTTAGCGAGGTCCTGTGCAAAATATAGGAAAAACAAGTGCAATTCTATCTCCGTGTATTCTCTGTTAGGCTCGCAATAAAAACCTAAAACTGTACAGGAAGTCGATACGCCGTATCCATACCCCAGGATACGCCGTATTGATACCTGTGTCGTATACGCTGTATTCGTTTAACGAATACGCCGTATAGACTGTGCTAAAAATAAAGACTGGATAACGTCCAGAAGGCTAATATGCTGTATCCATGGGGTTTGGATACGCCGTATAGACAGTCTGGGAAGACAGACTCGATAAAAATCGAAAATTACATTCCGGGTTGTCTCCCGAGAAGCACTTTTCTTTCAGCTAGTCTTTAAGTTAGACTTTTTCCTTCCAGCTTCCTTCACCATTCCATCTCATGCACGCTAACGTTCCCACGTATGAGCCATTCTTCCATTGACGGATCTCGGATAAAACTCGGTCCTAGATTCAAAACTCCTTTGTAGAACCCCTTTAGCTTTTGGTATGAGTGCAAGATCCCATTCATCTTATCTTCTTCACTCATCTTCAGTAATGGCGGGATCTTGTTGCATTGTTCATTAGTGAGGTTTTAAACCTTGGATGCGATCTTGCCATTTGATAAGTCATCTCATCATTACCATTATATATGGTAATCATTCCTTCAAATCGTTTTGCCTTGACTCTAATTTCTTTGCAAAACTCTTTTCCAACTATTACATCACCCATTTCTTCATCACGATAATGATCCATGTCTTCTATCACTGCAAAATCTGTCACAATGGAGAAAGTTCCAACAAAGATAGGTGCATTCATAAAGGCTTCGACTACACTTTTCCCTTTAAATTCCAAATTGTCTTTCATTATAGAGTTATAAAACCTTTTAGACATCATATTAATGGACAAGAGAGGGAAGAAATTAGCATTTATGTGTTCATAACCTATCATGCAAAAGAACCTCAAATTGTAAGCAACATTGACATGAATCTTCCTATCGAGGTCGCTAAAACTAGGATAATCCTCAATTCTGATGGTGATCTATCATCATCATTCCTAGTTTTGACCATTTCCTTGATGGGTGTATCAATTACCTCACCTTCCTCAATGGTGGGTTCATCGTCGGAATCGTCAAACGATATTCTAAAGTCATTTTCTGTCGTAGAGACTTACCAGTTTTCCAGCCTCACACGAGAGTGATACTTCCGATGTTAACTGTCGTTTAAACACTATAGTCTGGAATTCAATTTCAACAGGATCCCGAGGGTCTAACTCTGTGAAACGTCTTCATTATCCCAGATCTTACCATACGTAGGAGTTTTCCAGTTATACACCTTACCACGCCTACGAGCTTTTTCTTCCTCAAGTCTGATATACTCCTCCATAGTAATGTTGGGGTCGTCCATTGTAACCTGTAATAAATTTGCTAGGAAAGAAAACTGTCTCCTGGGTATTTTGATAAATAGCTTAATACGCGTATTCGTGAACTGAGTATACGCTTGTATTTAGTATTGATGATAGCATAGAGTCGAAAATACGTCTGTATTGATTTGAAAAATAAAATTATACGACGTATTGTATATTCGAAATCAGAAAAATATACAAGCGGACTGTTATAAATGCAGAAAAACACAAAACACACAAATGTGCCAAAATATACAATGCAGAAATCAAGAAATTCAAACACACAAACAAACACACAAATATTGCAAATTTAATCTAAGCTAAAACTAAACTAAAATACTTAACAAAATAAGGAATTAAACAAAATCACTTCCCGACCTATGGCAGCCAAAAACTTGATGTGTCGTTGTGGAGTTGTTTATTTTTGATGCAAAGTTTTAAAATTTTATTTATTTTGTCTGATCTAAACCAAAAGCAACACTATTAACTGACATGTGTACCCGATCGTAGTATTTTCATGATAAGTAGGGGTGTCGATCAATGAGCGGTGAGAGCGGTTAATTCCTAATTCTATCATTATTTTTTGTTGTTCTAAGTTAAACCTTAAAATTAATGCAGTAGGCGATTTTTTTTCATTTTTTTTTTTTTTTACAGAAGGAGGGTGATAGACTGAGTGACTGGCCATGGTTTTTATGTATCTAACCTAAGGTTTTTTTGATGTCAAGTAAAGCAATAAAACACACACAAGAGATAAAACAAACCGATAGTAGGATTACGCAGTAATCAAAAACTAATGTAAGTTTAAACATATCAACCATGAATAATCCGATAAAACTCAGGTTTGTTTATTAGTGCAATGATTGACTTATCTCGAAGGGCATATCATTCCTAGACTTAGGCGGTAGTGGTTAGGTAGTTAGGGGGTATGAGGGTACTGGTATACTTCTTCCTATGCGCTAGACACGATAATTCTGTAACAATTTAGAGCATCCGCATAAAGCATCCTTATGTTGATTATTTTATTATCTATTCTTAGGATCTAAGTAATGGTGCTCTTACTAAACCCTAGCTCATCGAGACTTTACCCACTTACTGCTTAACGACGATTTATATACTAGTAGTCCATTGTCCGAGTCCTTACCAATGGAATAAGAACGTACTCGTTGATACCAAGGTCACCTTATGGCTCAACTAAGCTCACTAATCTAAAGGCAAAGATAGGTCAATATTTGTGATCCTATGATTCTAGATATATAAATTGCAATATGGAGAGCTATCCCAGACTCTTAGCCTACGCCCAAACAACACCGAAGTTGCAGCGCATTAAATATGTAGGACTAGACCCAGTTGAATGATAGGTCGCATACTTAAGCACATAAACAAGTATATGCTGATAACAATATATCAATATAATCAACGATAAATTAAGCAATAAAGATAAACAAACCAAACATTAGATCTTCATAAACATGGCTGATACCTAAAGGTATCAGCCGATAGTCATTGTAAAAATATACACGGTTTGATATATGAACGATTAAATAAATAATATAAACCTTAATCCGAACGCGCATTCGGTTGTTGCCCGACACACCAAAACCCACCCAAAGATACCAGCAGGAAGATTACAAGAGTTTTCCTATGATCTTGAGGCTCTTTTCTGACCTTCTATGCTCCTTTAATCGTTTCTTGGTCGACTTGGTGGTTTAGTGATTCACTTGCATGCCTAAAACTGAGTTTAGGGTCGTCTATATATATAGTGGTCTGGAAGTCGGTTCGATACGGCGTATCCAAGGATTGGATACGGCGTATTAGGGATTTCTTGGAGTAGGGACCACGCTTGATATCTTCCAGAATATTATATCCATTCCATATTTCCAATACGGCGTATTGGTCTTCTAGATACGGCGTATTGAGCTTTATTCCTTTGTGGTCTTTGGTGACTGCAGGCACGGATACACCGTATCTTCCTTGATGGATACGGCGTATTGGTCTTCAGAATAGTAATCTTCAAAATATCTTCATTTAAGCTCCAGAATGCGCGCCTTTTGCTAACTTTCACCAATTACTCCATAATTACTGCAATTCTCAAATATAAATGATTAAGTAACAATTCTTTGCAATAACTATACAAAATGGGTTAATAACATGGGATAAATGATGCTATAAAATAGACGTTATTTGATGTCATCAACCTCATACCAATAAAGAGTTGGAGATTTTATTTCAACCGATGTTCGATGAGTACTTTGAAACCCCTAGTGTTGAACCACCGGTACATCCTGCTCTAGCATCTCAAGTTCCAGTTCTTTCAGCCGGTACACCTTTATCGACAACAATAGATCAAGATGCACCTTCAACAAGTCATTCACCGTCATCTTCAGAAGTACAACCTCCTATCTCACATCAAGGTGTTGCAGCTGGACCTATTATCGAAGACAACCCTTTTGCTCAAGCTGACAACGATTCCTTTGAAAACGTATTTGCTCCAGAACTGAGTTCTGCTGAGTCATCATCAGAGGATGTTAGTTCAGCTGAATCTAATCAAGTAAGTTAACCACATGATCATCTCAGAAAATGGTCAAAGGATCACCCAATGGATAATATAATTGGTAATCCTTCTCGTCCGGTATCCACCAGAAAACAGTTAGCTACCGATGCTTTGTGGTGCTTTTACAATTCTGTACTGTCAAAAGTCAAACCCAAGAATTTCAAGACTGCAGTGAATGAAGATTGCTGGTTTGAAGCCATACAAGAGGAAATTTACGAGTTTGATCGACTTCAAGTATGGGAATTAGTTCCAAGACCCGACTGTGTAATGATCATCACTCTCAAGTGGATCTTGTGGTATTTCTTATATCATAACATTGGGTCGATTCTTGAATCTGGTTAGTTTCTAGAGAGAGAAACACTAGAGAGAGAATAGTCTAGAGAGAGAAAGTGTTTCTTTTGTAAATGAATATTTGACTAACTTGTCTCTTCCAAAGTTGGAAGAGACTATATATAGTACTTACAATATACCGGGTATTAGTACCCGACTTAAAACTGAAAAACGTACTATTAACTATTAAACTACGAGCTATAATAAACAGTAAAATACACGGGGTGACCGAGTCTTTTTCTAATATCTAACAATCTCCCCCTAAGGGAGGTCCACTACCTAGAGAATACCAAAACTTTAAGCACTTCATCTTTAGCTCGTAGCATATTGATCTCTTGTTCATTTGGGATAGTAATCTTTTGATTCATCTTACGCTTGTCTTTGACTGTGATCTTGAGCTTTCTTGAGATCATCGTCCAAACATAATCTTACATCATCTTGTGATGGATCGCCATCTTGTGCACTTGTGAAGAATGCATGACATCAGAGTTTGCGGAAGCTTTGACACCTTTATGAGGTCTTATATAGCATATAACAAGTGTAGTGTGTCTTGGCATACCGGGTTATTTACTTGACATCTCCGTGGAACTAGAATTGCATCTCTATCTCCATCTTTAAGATCCTGTAATGAAACAGTTAGTAATAAAGAGAAAATTGATTTGAAAAGACAGTCTAAGTGTTTCTTATGAAAGAATTTTGTAACACTTCGAGAGTTTTGATTGTTTGTCAAAATGATAATTAATACCGTCATTTCTTTATACTGGATCAAGTTTGATTCACGCAGACCGCACCCATAGTTTCTTTCAGTTGACACAAGATTGATTCTTGTAGAATCGCACAATTCACCCTACCTAGAGACTTGTTTGATGTTGGCTCTAGCAGGGATGTCCCATCTTCATTGTGAACAACTATCGTTTCACTCGGATGTTCTGGCAATATTACAGGGATAATGCGTAGGACTCTTAGGATCGACTTGTTTCCACAGTGTGTGAAAGACAAGAGAATTGGATACGTGTCCTATCAAGATTAATTGACGATCATCTATTGATCAGACTCAAATAGGGCATTTTTGGTTTTAGTAATAGGAGGATGGAGCAGACTGCCTACCTGGTTCACAATATCAAACTAACTCGGAGTGAGAAAGTCAATAGATAACGTGTTTAGTCTCCTGTGAGAAATGGAACCGAAAAATCGTTGAAAGATTCTGAGTGCTAGGGAGGGTTGTGCATTGCATCACTGGGTCCATGATGTCTATCTTCAATGTCAGCAATCATCTTAGTAATTCTGGCAAGCTATGAATTGGACCCCGGTTTCTGCTCTAAGTGGAATGGAGGGCTTCTTCTCTTTACAACCTTTATCTTTACAATTCTTTTTTTCTTCACCCCCGTCAGTGCTTTTCCGAGACTCTGACTAGGAACATTGTTGGGTTTTATTCCTAGTTACTAGCCATCTCAGTCGGACATTTTCCCTTATTCTCATTTTTACTCCTTTTTCATGTCATACCTAAGGACTTCTACACTAACTAGTGGATTGTCCCTGGGTAGATCCCTCCGGTTCTGGCTGGATCATTGGGAATAGTACCTAACCTTACCAACCTTATAACTTCAATTAAGTAAAATGCATCTCTAACTATGGTCGGTTCTTTTGGTACAAGTTCTCCTTTCCCTTAAAACCCATTTGAAATGTCAATTAAGGGGTACTACGATCGAAATATCAAAGAGTTTTTTTCTTTAGTACCTCGATTGTTTTTGACATTTTTTCAGAAACGCTCCCCCTCAAAATGTGCTTCGGTATTCGAAATTGTTTAGCACGTTTGGGCGGAGTATATGAGTCCTAATAATCACTGTTCTTTATTATACACATATTTTAATCACATTTTCTCCCCTTATCAAAAATTTTAAACCCTTTGACATTTTGGATATCAATTGATTTAAATATGTTATAAAATTTGGGAGAAAAGTGTGGCCTTAATTCGCAAGACGTGTAAGAGACATATAACTGCTCCCCCTCAATCGTTGAGGGATATAAATTACTCCTACACTTAATCATCAAGAGATTAACTAGCTACTAATGTACATGATATATTTTTCATAATAAGAGACAAAATTGACCTTTTTATTGTAACGAGGATGTCGTCACGTTGTTCTGTTGATCAGCCTGTAGTCAATATCTCTTATTCTTCCTCCAACAAAGCTTTCTAGACTTCGATAGATCCTTCTGATCTGTAGTCTTTTCTCGATTGCAGTGATGAAGTCTTTGCTTCTTCTCTTGTCATCCTCTGACCACTTCCTAGTCTCCATGCCCTTATTATACTCGTACAGATGAAAGTCTTTAACCATTTGGTCCAGCTTTTCCATGACTCTTGTCAATGTCCCATCACTAAACTTGTGAAGTTCATTCAGCCTCATCAACTTTCTTTGATCATTTCTGTCTCTGTAGACAACGGCTCTTGGCTTAGGGACTATCGTATAATCTTCTTTGAAGTAATAGTCGGCTGCATCCCAATTTGGACGTTCAAGGTTGATCTTTGTTTGATAACTTTCAATCCCGAGCTGTAAGTCTCCCACACGATTCCTGATCACCAGGTTTCTTATCCACATGTTGACTGCTGTGTGAAGACTGATCTTGTCTGTCTTGGGCAGATGGTTGAGCTTTTCTTGAATATTGAGAAGGAACAGATCTTCAAAATCATTTGGATGAAGATTTTTGAAATCCTTTTCCGAGATCTTGTATTCTTGGTAATCAGCTCGGCGAAGAATTATCTCTCTTAGGTAGTTGTATCCATATTTTTCAAACACTTTGACACTGATCACACTGAGAATTCGCATCTGCGATCTGACTGCTTCACGATCAGAGGACTCACTGTGTTTGTTGATATAGAATTCCTTCCTCCTAAACCACCAGTGAGTGATGCCATAGACCGCACTGATGTCATATTCGCGTTCACTCTCAACCCACAACGATGGAACTAATTCTTCAAGGCCAAAGTCTAGGTAACGAGCGGCTTTGAGCTTGGATATGGATAAGGCAATTTTTCGCTCTTTGTCACCTGTCAGCAGATAATCCAGATCCTTATTGAAGAAGAATTGTGGTTGAATAGTTACCTGACCTGGTGGTCCTCCTAAGGGCAGTGGTTCATTTATATTTTGTGGAATTTGATGACCCTCAGGATTACTCAAGTCAACCTTATTTGTCAGCAGCTTATGGCATTCATCCATCTGATATTGAAGAAAGACGTTGTTCTTATGAAAGGCTTTAACAAGGTTGAATGCTGGACCTTCTAAATCAGCTTTGCAGAGCTTCTTCTTTCCTGTTCGTCTGCAGAACCATTTGATGAATGACCCAATATCATACGTCTTCCTTTGAAGCTTGTTTTCCTCAGGAACTTTATACGTTGTGGCGTATGCATTTGCCCAGTTATGTTCTGGTTCCGGGAAATCATTTGGGGGAATGGTCCATTCTGGTTCAGGTGTAGCAGGTCTCTCGCTTTCTGGAATCGGCTTAAACCACGTAGTGGTCGACACCTTGGGAATGTGAGCGTTGTCAGTGTCCTCCATATCTGAGTCATTCCCTTCATCCTGCATTGAAATGTCATCTGAAGATTGTTCAGAATGTTCTGATTCGGGATCAGATCTGTGCATCGAAGAGTCAACACCAGCCTCTCTTGTGTCAGTGATCTGCCATCCAGTTGAGGAGAGAGTTGGATGTTGTTTGGAAGCAGATGCCTCAGACTCCCTTGGTTTCTTTGAACTTTGGTCATCAGCTTTCGGAGGAGGTTTAGCTGACCCAGAAGCGGCAGAATCAGATCTCCTCCTCTTTGTTGATCTACCCTGGTTTGATCCAGCTGAAGGGCCTTCATCATCATCATCGTCTTCATCATCATCACTATCATGCTTTCTCTTGTGGTCTTTAACCTTGTCTGCAACTTCCTTATCCATGGCATCTTCATCTGTTATCAAAGCTTCCATAAGAGCATGGTATAGACGGTAGTTGGCAGTATTTCTGTTTGCAGACTTGATCTTATTCATGTGTCTGAAGAGAGCACTCTTTAGATCAAATTCTTCAAGATCAACTTTATCAGTTGACCTGATGGAGTAAGTTGAATCTTGTTTCTCCTCACCTTGTTCCTTTTTGGCTTTGATAATCTCCTTCGGACTCTTTTCAGATTCTTGATTCTTGACAGACTCTGGGCCAGGCAACACAGAGTATTTCTCGATTAAATCGGCAGTGTGTCGTTCAAGAACCTTAAGGAGAGCATCATCAAGTTTTGTTCCTAAATAATTATCAACAGCCGTAGGAACTTGGGTTCTAATTGAAGCCAAAACATCAGCAGAGTGATCAGTCTTCTTCACTTCAGACATCTCTTGCTCCAATCTTGCCACTCTTAGCTGAAGGGCGATGAATGGAGTGATTTCAGGGAGAGATGTGGTAATTGTTTGTAGCTTCGTGTTGATTGGTGGAGCGAGTGAGGAGTGACCAGTAATGATGGCTCTGAAGATGTGACATCTATGAAGGGAGCAATCACTGGAGGAGTTGACGTTACAGTCTGATGACTAGGATCAGGTATCATGGAATCAGACTCCTCTCTACCTTTAGATTTCTCCTGATCATCTTCGGTTGGTTTGTCATGAAGAAATTGATCCCCAAAGTTAAAAGTGTCATCGAGATTTTTCATGGAAGACATAGAACCAGAATGACTTTCTGGTTTATCATCGAAGACACGTTCGTCTGTTATGAGTGATAAATGCTAAATTGTATATGTAAATTACCCGGGATTTTGCCAAATAAAAGCCAGAAAATGCCAAAAGAATAGAAAATTTATTCACTTCTGTAGGCTTCATACCAACATCTTCTTTACTGTCCTTAGGACCTTGAGAGATATTGATCAGTTTCGTGGCAAAAAAGGTATCAGGGTGTACTCTTGTTTTAGGTTATGTCTCTTTTTTTGCTTGACTTGCAACAATTTATCTCTAGTTTCCTGCAATACCATTTGTTTTTTTGATTTCCAGCAATAAATGCACTGTTCATTCGTTATTGTCAAGATCACATCAGAAAAGCCAGGTCTGGTCCTTTTTTCTGTCACATTAGGTGCATTTTAAGAACTTCTATTGGTTTAAGGTCTCTTCAACTATCATGATCCTCTTGTTATATACTCTCATTGCCTGTTGCTAACTATCATAAGACCCAACAAGAATCCATCATCTGCTTTGCCATAAACTTGCCTAGATGATTCCTGGTTTTAAGATGTGGTAACAGGGACACCTAAAAGGTTTCATGAAGTCTATCAATGGGGTTCTTCCACGATAAGTATAAGGTGTCTTGGTATGAGGCTTAAGACTAAGACCTATTTAGCACATTAGCAAGCAGTATTAAACTGCTTTCAGCCTAAAAGGTGGGTTGTAACTTAGAGTCAACTACATAGTTCTTGCAAGCCTCTATCTGTGTTCTTTTCTTCTTCTTAGCAAACACCATTCTTGCTGTCGAGGAGTCCTGCAACACTAAACTCCCTCTTAATACCATTCATTTTACAGAACTGATTCATTACACTATTTTTGAACTCAGTTTCATTGCCACTTCTGATAACTTTTACTTTGTAGTCTAGTTGATTTTCTATTTCAGTTATGAAGGTCTTTAATATTCCCACTATGTTTGATCCTTAGTAACATACACTTTATATTCGTGCGGTCACGTTGGCTCAAAAAGATACCCAAGAAAATCTACCTAAAGTATCAGTGTCAACTAGGTAATAAGACTTTTTCATTAAACTTTTAAATTTGTAGGACCAAATAGGTCCATATGAAGATATGTAAGGGTTTCTTGATTGAGTTTCAAAGTTTAGCACTTACAAAGAGGACTTTGTGTTGCTTCCTTCTAACTAGCAAAACACAAAGAATGGTTTATTTTTAAAAAATCTTTGAAGGCAAACCTCTAAACAAAGGTTTCCCTCACAAGTTTTTTTGTTCATGTTTTTAAGTTTATGTGACCAAGCACACCTCCTAATGCTATAAATTAGAGATTCTTCAATGTCGGCCTTAGTAAAGAGGCAAGTTAAACCTTTAGTGGGAACAACACTCTTTAGGCCAACACTGTAAATGTTATCCTTTCAGGGAACTATCAGCAAGACTTGACTTTCATCAAGTAGTTTAAAGTCAGAAGATTAATGAAAGACATTCAGTGTAATAAAAGATACATTATTCTTTTGTTACAAAATTTGTGTGACACACTGAACAAGTTATACTTAAGCTCCTTACAAAAGTACACATTTATTTAAACTCGAATGTGCTGTTTTGATGTTTTACCTTTTGAACGTTCTTCCCTTTACCATCTCCAAAGGAAACAAAACCACCATCATAATCTTCATATTCAGTAAGATAGTATTTGTTTCTAGTCAAGTGCCTAGAGCAACCACTATCAATAAATCCTTTTTCCTTGTACTCCTTCTGCTGTGGGTTACCCTGCACATAAAATAAGAGAATTAGACTCTTTTGGGGATCCAAGCCATTATAGACTTGGATCTGCCTCGTGCATCAATGTAAGAATATTTCTTAAAAGTATTTGATGCACTACTATTTTTGGCTTTCCAAACCCAGCATGCTGAGGCCTTAACAAGATTAACCCCTTTTTATTTATTTTCACTTACTACTACTTTATCCCTAGCAATAGTATCTTTTACCCTGACAGTATTAACTTTTTTATTGAAAATACTATATTTGTTTGCTGAATACTTGTTAAATGGCCTTGTGACTTTTGAATATCCCTTTTTGTAAACATTTGATATTGGTCTAGGATGATTCACATTTGTTTTTAAGCCAGCAGTATTAACTGGTCTGACAGCAGTATTAATACTTGCACCAGCAGTATTAATTTTGCCAGACCTGGTTAATACTGCTTGTGGAACAAATCTTCTATTAAGGTGAGGGTGAGTCATTTTATTAGCACTAAGTTCTTGTGATTTACCTACCTTGAGTTGTTCTACACTGGTCTTTTAATCTTTTTATAACACACATAATGAAGATGCTCAAAACTACCACAAATAAAACAAGCTTTATTAATCATTTTAAAGTCACTTCCTAATCTTTGGGACATAAGATTGTTTTAGTTTTTTTGGTTACCTCTAGGATAGTGTTTGTTTTGTTTAGGTGTTTCTAGCTTCTCTACTGTTTCCCTAGCAGACTTAACAAATTTTATCTTTGTAGTGCATGTCGAACATTTTTTATCCTAACATAAGTATAAATTCTTACCTCACTATATCATCAGAATTCCAGTCCTCAGTGACTGGAGGTCTAAAGCTATTCTTCCTAACAGTTTTAGGTTCTACTGCATCACCATAATTTTTTACATTAGTAGACTCATGATTTGACTCAACTTTCTTAATATTACTAGGTGTAACAACAGCAATAACATCCATATTCTCACTTTTAACTACTTTATCCATAAACTTTTGATCAGGTTTGGAGGGAATGAAGTTCCCTATATAATGTGGGGGAACTGCATGATATCCCTTATTAGATTTGGACTTATTATTCTCTCCTGTTATTTCTTATAATTACAGTCCTCCTACACCTAAATACTAATATTCACTATCCTGACACTATTGAATGAATTCACAAATCTTTCTACTACAGGAGAAGGTGTATTATATCCTAGTCATGTTTTAAACTTGTCACATACTTGACTTTCTAGCAAATTGTTCAAAGATTTAGATGAATTTTGAAACTTCTCTAATGTTAGTTTTAACTCATCTCTCTCTTTTTCTGCTTTTTCCAATTTCTTTTTGTTTTCAACTAAAGTATTATCTCTTAGTTTAACTTCAAGGTTTAAAACATTAATGCTCTCTTTAAACACGACCTCATTTTTCTTATAGTGAGCTAGTCTAGCTTCTACTGATTCTAAAAGCCTGCTTTATATGATACTAAATTAAATTGAGACTTTTTGTAATCTGAAGACAAACTTCACATATTGTTCTTTGAGAGTAGCATAAGCTTTTACACATGATTTAGAACAAGAGTCTACCTCAGAATCTGAACTGGAAGAACTTCTTAAAGATGTATATGCCATTAATGCATAGTTTGTAGGATGCTCTTCTTTAGCTTGGTAGCTCCAATCATACCCTCCAATCCCATCTTGAGCAACCAAGGCATTTTTAGTAGGAGTTTCCACTGTCATAGCTCTTCTACTATTTTCTCTTCCTCTGTTTTCTTGATTTCTAGGAGCTCTACATTCTCTTGCAAAGTGACCATTTTTATGACAATTGTAGACTCCACCTTTTGACCGTCATATTCAAACATTCATTTGACCATTTATCATCCAACTTCCTGCCTGTCTTGATGAATATCTATCTCTAATTATCTGCTTGGCCATTTCCCATTGTAAATCCATTTCTTCTAGGTCACCAGGATCAATTTGTTCTAGATCCTCTCGTGCAAGTTGAGGAGAGTTGGGCTGACTAGCTAGGAAAGCACAGATCACAGCTTACTAAGGTTTCTCCTGTTGTAGGATTTACTTTTGAGTATGGCTTTAGTACTAATTCCATAAGCAGTGTTATCTGCTTTATTTGTGTTGTTTGTGCTGTTGCTGTTACTGTTTATGTAGTTGGAGGACACAAAAGCCACATTTTGTGGATTTTGGCTTGTACTTGATGATCCTGTAAGTTCAGGTTCATATATCTTTAAGTTGTTGTACAAGTCATCCAAACTGATGGTTTCTATTTCCTCTTTGTTCCTCCAGATCAAAGCATGAGTCTTCCATTCAGATGGAAGACTTCTCAACAGTTTTAAGTTCATGTCTCTTGTGTAATAACTTTGCCTTGAATCTCCAACTGACTAATAAGTTTTTGTAACCTATCAAAAGTTTGATCTATTGTTTCTGAACTTGATCCTGCAAAGTTATCATATTGTTGCTTGATTAGAGTTCTTTAAACTTTCTTGGATTCCTTGTTTCCTCCATTTCTCTTCTCTATGGCTTCATATGAAATTTTGCATCTTTATATGAAGGGAACTTTAGTTGATCCTTTTTTGGAGTGCATCACAGGTGTGCCTCTGCTTTAATCTTTATTCTTCCTGTCTGCTTTTCTTTTGCTAGAAGGAGGTGCTATTTCACTTCTCTATTATTCTCCTATCGTCTCTTCAGCACTTTGTTACCATTTAGAATTACTTTCCAGAGGGAGTAATCAGTCATGAGAAAGTATTTTCTAATCATCATTAACCAGTGGGAGATCATATTCCCTAGGGTTTGTGGGATGGAAGTCTCTGCAGGTTAGAGTTTTGTAGAAGGAGTTCTGCCTTCATCTTATCACTAAGAAATAGATCTAGTATATATTGTTTGTTTCTTCTTATTCAAAGCTTCACAACAAGCTATCAGAGCTTGGTGGCTCATGATATCTAGGATCAACATTTTAGAAAGAGAAGCTTTTTATAATCAAGTTTTTTGTTTTTCAATAATTCTAGGGTTTTGTATAAATCCTTTTTAGTAAAAATAGGAAGTTAATTGACGGTATACGACATCAAAAGAACAGCAATTTAGCGTGATTGATTGTGGTGTTTTGATATTAAAACCCTAATAAGGTTTAATCAGCTTGGATAGAAGATAATTCGATCCAATTTTAGTTTCTATTCTAGGGGTTTATATTGGTTGTTCATGGTGATGTATCTGTTATTTCATGTTTTTTTTTGACGTGGAAGCTCTTCAATCAAGGATGAATCAACAAAGAACTTAAGAGGTATGCTGCTAGTTGTGGGGAGTTGAAACTTTATGCAACGATGAACCCTAGCGAGTATTCTGATTTGAGAAGCGTGTTGATACTACTATCTTTAGTGAAAGACGCAGCAGGTTGCAAAGATTTTCTGGTTTAGATGTGATACAGCAGGTTTGGTAATAAAGTAAGGGTAGACGTGAATTAAAGTATAGAGTATTTACAATCTTCTAAACCCTAACTTGTCAAAGCTGTTGTATGTTACCCTAAGGCAAGGGTTTTGGATTGTGATTGCGTGGTATGTTTATGTTTGAAAGTACAAAGAAGCAGCAGACTTGGACGTGGTTTTGTTTGGGACGAAGTAGATCTGAATTCATAGAATATGGGAGTTATTTGAAAAGTATTATAAAGGAAAGGGTTATTTTTGGATCTGGTATAATGGCCCTAAGTTAAAGGGTTTGTGTTAAATTTCCAATAACAACTTCCTATATAATTGGATGTTATTAAATTAATGTTGTTGTGGGATAAAGATGCGAATGTATGGACTGGTTTGTATAAAAAATTAATAATGCCCTGGATGTTCTAAGTGCTGCTCGTTCACAGATATGTTAATACTGTTTGTTACAAGTTAATACTGTCAAGAGGATGAAACATTTGTGACACACTTGTGACAGATTAGTGATACTAAAAAGTGTCACTAAAAGAATATGAGGAATGAGAATGTAGTGTAGTGACAGATTAGCGACGGATTAGTGACAGATTAAGTGTCGCTAATAGCTATGAGAGGAAGGAGAATACAGTTTAGTGACGGATTAGGGACAGCTTTGTAACAGATAAAGCGTTGCTAAACAACAGTGGTAATTACTTAGTACTGCTTATTAAAAAGTTAGTACTGCTCCTTTATTTTTAATACTGTTCGAGCAATATTTAGTACTGCTGCCTTATTAAGTTTGTACTGCTAGCATTAAAAAGCTATTTGGTTAATACTGCTTGTGCTTTATGGATTTAATACTGCTAGGTTTATGCGATAACAGATAACACACATGGTTTAGATATGCTTCGTTCAAGGTAAAGACAACAGATTGAGATTTATTTTAAATGTTCTAAAGCGTTTAAAAGGCTCGTATTTTCTTGGATTAATTGGTTACGAAGATGGTTATTTATCACTTATTTGAAGTTGAAGTGGGTGTTTCACAGGTTTTTGTTCTTATAATATCATTAATATGGCTTTACAACATTTTGGAGGTATCTTGTTTGTGTTTTCAATGTTGTGACGAAAAGATTGACGAATCTAGCAAAGGTGTCTGATTTACAAACTTATGGTGCTCAATGCTCACATTTGCTATCACTTTGGTTATGTGTCTCATATAGTTGAGGATTTTGTCAAGGGATTGTGATCTACTTATACTTTGGTCTTGGTATGAGTTTGATGTCACGTGGATAGTGCAAGATATAAGACACGAGTTTGGGTTGCTCTACTTCAACATCAAGTTGGTTTTATACGTTAGTTTTCTTATAGTAATCAAGTACTTAGAGCCTAACATATAGGTTTCAGGGGGAAGCTTAATGTTAAATTGTATACGCTAACCGAAAACGCGTATATAGGAATGTGAATGAGTACAAGAGTTTTCCATTGATTGGAGCACTTTTTGCAGGCCCGTTCCCTCCTATTACTTCTCCCCCTCCTCTCTTTTTGGTCTTCTTTGATCTTTGGGAAAACCGAACTTAGTGGTTAAAAGCATACCCTAAATCGTATTTAAGGTTTGGTATTTATAGACTCTGAAAATTAGTCGATACAGCATATTAAAATTCAAAACAACGTATCGAGGTAACTTGGCGTGGGCTCCATAAATAAAACATTCCAAAATTTTCTTGGGCTGGTTTCAATACGCCATATCTGATTTTTAGATATGGCGTATTGACCAATACGGAGTATTAGTTCTTCGAATATGGAGTATTGACCAATACGGAGTATTGGTTCTTCGGATACGAAGTATTAACCGATACTGAGTATTGGGTCTTTGAATACGGAGTATTGACCAATATTGGTTCTTCGGATATGAAGTATTGACCAATACGGTGTATTGGGTCTTCAGATACGGAGTATTGACCAATATGGAGTATTGGGTCTTTGGATACGGAGTATTGGCCGTAAACGTACTTTTCTTGATAGTTGACCAAAGTATCATATATGACGTATCTGCTGATGTGGATACGGCGTATTCCTCTAGAGTGATATGGCATATTGATGTCAGAATCAGTTGACTTTCTCAAACTCTTCGTTTATACTTCAAAACATGTCCTTTTCTCCGTCTTTTGCCAAAAGCTTCATAATTACTACAAATAACAAATACAAAACGATTAAGTACCAATTCGTACAATAATTATATCAAATGGGTAATAATCATGGGATAAATGATGATAATAAATCGACGTTAGTTGATGTCATCATCCCTCTAAGTAGCCAAAATAATAACACTAAAGATAACTAAGTCCCGGATGTACACACTTCTTTTTGCAGAATACTGACTATCTAAATGAATCATCATACCTATGTGAACCTCTTTTATCAAATTTTACTACTTCTTTTGAAATTAATTTTAGTGATTAACCGGTTGGGGAACTATTAATCTAAACAGAAACATATCTTCCCTTTCTAGTTTCCTAAAACTACATAATTATTTCCAAAGAATCCTAAGCCTTTTAGAACTTATGGTGTTGGCAAAATTTGATCGCATGTAGTTATAATCCTAAGTCACAATCCTTGAGATTATATTTAATACCTAAAGTTATTTCTTATAAAAAAATAAGCTCTTTGAGCTAAAACAAATTAGCTCCCCCTCAAATTATTATTCGTTAAGTTAAAACATTTTCTCGTATAATTTTCGTGACTTGATTTGAAAGATCGTTTTAAAAGATTATTTATTAGCACTTTTTCTCCCCCTCAAACAATGACCCGTTTTATATTTAAAGAACTGTAGTCGTTGTTTGAGTGATCGAAATTATCTTTTGAAAGCTTTTTTTTCAAATTCTTGAGAACACTGATTATGTTTCTGATTCTTCCTAAAAATAAGATTTCTCTCATTTTGACAAATAAATGCAGTGACACGTACACTTATTTTAAGCAAGCACGGGTTGTGTAGCAAAGTATACACAAGCCTTTGTAGGAATATGAAGTAATTCATACCCAAGAAAAATGAATTTCCTGTCGTGAGGAAAAGCTATCTTTTTGTCGATATACTTTCCTTTAAAATGAAAAGCGGGTTACAATCTAAAATAATTGTAATCCGTATAACATGTTTTGAAAACACTTTACAACTTCTGATCGAACTTTATTTACAACTCCGTGTCATTGTTAAATGACATTTCTAAAGTCGTAAATATTAACGATTACAGATTACATGTCATGAAAACATATTTTTGTATTTTTTGAAATTTTATAATTTTGTATTTTGTTTTTCTGATTTTATAGTTTTGTATTTTGTTTTTATAAAATGTGATAAAAATCTTTTTGTGTTTTTAGATTTAATTATTTACACAGGATACATGAAGAATTACCACCATTATTCTTCTTTTGAGATAGTAGATCCCAACCAGACCGCTTCCCATCGAATGGAATTGGATTGTCATTTGCGTCAAAATAGCACCAAATGGCATGTTCTTGTAGTTGACTTATTATGGAAATCAGTCGAGAAGGATCGCCAATAACATTCTTCAATGGGTGATTCTTTGTCAACTTAGTGAGAGTATCAAACGATTGGTAAAGATGATGAAAATTTGAAAATTTGATGGAATGACCCCTTGTAAATGTAACACCCCCAAATCTGGGTAGCAGCGGAATGTTGAATATCCGAGGGTATTATTATAGATCAATAGAACAAGATATGAGATCGACCACTAGTGTCGTTTTAAAAAGATACTTTGGATTAACAAAATACTTGTTCATTACATAAGCTCGTGGCTTCAAATTGTTCGACAATATAAGTAAAGATTTCGGTTTATAACAAATGTTCCCAAAATGTAATACGCCCAAATCTTTAGTACTGACTCTTTCCTAGAGTGACCCTTTTAATGTATTGTAAGCACCCGTGCCTTATTGACATGAGAAAACATGCTTAAAACGTCAACATAAAGTTGGTGAATTCATAGGTTTATGTAAATCAATAGTAGGACCGCCAAGATTTCCAAATATATGATTAGCAACATAATGAAATCATCATAAAAAGTATTACAGTTTTCTAAGCTCATGACTATGTAGCTCGACATGTATGAATGCAATATATTGCCAATGAATGCCTGTGAATGATGTTTTAACCCGCAACATCCCAAATCCGACATGGTATACGTTCATTCTCGGTGATAGCTAATCACCCGAACGGGGATTGTCAATCCCAAATAGATCTATCTATAACATTCGCGCTCACAATCCAGTAATTGACAGTTCATGATAAAGGGCTCAGTGGGTTATCGCTACTTAGCGCAAAACACGTAATATGGTTATAAGAATGTACACTTGCGTCCAATTTGTAAAAATCAAAGCATGTTCTAACCCCATGGGATTTAAATATTTAAATAATTGTAAAACTTGGGGCTATGAACTCACCATAGTAAATAATCCTCTGAAATGATAATAGATATCCAAGTATGAATCACACCGTCAAATACCTAAGTAAATACGGTCAGTCTTAGTCTACAAATATAGGCTAAAGACTCAATGTATAAACTACAATAAATTGCTAGTTTATATATACTGTTATCACTTGTGTGGTGGTGTATATGTTTAATGTATTTGTATTCACTTGATGGCTCTTGGGAATGTATATGATTTCACATGTCCTCGTATACGTATAAACGTTACTAATAAATATTCTTATTTATTAGGCCGTAGGTTAATTGGTATACTATCCGAATATAATTCGTCTGATTTGTTAAGTGTTTATAAAATCACTTTTGTTTATAAAATACCCTTAGGTTTTCTATAATTACAAAATAGCCCCTCTAGTTTATGAAAATGTAACATTTACACTTTAGACCCTTAAGTTTTCACTTGTACATGTTTAGTCCTCCAACTTTACAAAGTTTACACTTTAGGTCCTTATATGTTCCAACAGCCCCTTAAGTTTTAGAAGGGTATAAAAAAAACAGTCCCTTTAATTTTTATTTAAAAATGTATAATTGGCAGTTTTAAACCCTCAAGTTTCTAAATTGACACATTTAGTCCCTTAACTTGTAAAAATTGCATTTTAACTCCAATTAAGTTCTAACAAGTGACATTAGATTTCATTAAGCTCCAATAAGACATATAAGCTGCCCCAGCTTATAAATAAGCTCGGGATAGCTTATTTTAGCTTAATGGACCTTATTGGGCCTGTTAAGGTCCAATAAGTATTTAAAAGGTCCGATTAAGTTTTAAAAAGCACGAAAGCACTTGGTAAGCTTATTTAAGCTACACAAATCAGTTTGGCTTATTAATAAGCTTGGATGAGCTTATTTTGAGCTTATTGGGCTTGTTGGCCCAACAACCTTTACCGAAAGTTTGCAAAAAGGTCCATTAGGGTTTCCTATTGATTTCTACTTATTTCCCATATTCAATAAGCTCAGTTGAGTCTTTTTGGCTGAAAAATAAGCTTGGGTGAGCTTATTTAAGCTTATTCGAGCTTATTGGGCTCGTTAGCTTAACAATTCTTAACCCGTTTGTTTGCAAAAGGGTTTATACATAATGTAGATTATTTTCTAGTTTCATTAGGCACTCGGGATTATGGTTAAGCTATTTTCATTTCATGGCTTATTCAATAAGCACTTAAGCTCTGGTAATGGGCTTTCGGGCCCATTACGAGTCCGATAAGTGTTGTGCATGTTTGGGCCCGATCCATTAGAGTCCATTAACTTGCATAGGGTTGTAATAAGCCTCATGAGCTGTTTAAGCTCACAAATTACTGCCGAAGCTTATTTGTTGTTATGGCTTTGGTTGGGTTCATGATAATGGGTAACAAGCCCATTATGGGTTTGGTTTGGTTTTAAAAACACATGCCATGATATCTTAGGGCCTATACGAGTTTTTAGAAACCTAGGCTTTCCTAAGAAGCAAGAGGCTTATTTATTATTTGTGGGCTTCCGGGCTGGCTTACGTGATGCGTTGTTTGGGCCTTAAATGGGCCATGCTATGGTTCCGTTATGGTTCCTTTGCATCTCGTTATGCACCCAAACGAGATTAAAATCCATTTAAAGATCTTGATAAGCTCTGGTGAGCTTATTTATAATTCACGGGCTTTGTTTTTGGGTTTGTTTGGGCCGGTTAGGCCCATATATGGTTCGGACGTCGGTAGGCTGTTGGGCCCGATAGGGTCTGAATGGTTTATTAAGGTTTCATGTGTGGTTTCGTTAGATCCTCTAGTACCAAAACAATGTGCCTAGCATTTCTTAATCGCGATATATAACATGCAAACATTTAAGAACCTCGTATACTCCCTCCCTAGCCACGTCGTTACGTTTTCTTTGAAAGTTTACGTGAGGTTTATGCAATATTCGAGTGTAAGGGCTATTGTTTATGTCAAAGACAAGTTTTTCATATAAGTAAAGCACTTAAGCCCTAGTTTGTCATAATCCATCTTTGTACATGCGTTTTAGATGGGTTCTTGCACCACACAAGTATAACACGCGCATATATAGGTACGTGAACCATATATGTATCGTGACACAAGTCTAGAAATCAAAAGACAATTAAACTATGAAATGTAAAGTGTTGGGTGTGACTTACAAAGGTCCTATAGCTCTTAGTTTTAGAAGTGGACGTGTAGTATGCTAACCCTTAGCTCGTATACCCCTTGTGCACTCATTGTATAAACCCTAGCGTGTGTTGTGGGTTCGAATGAAGTGAATGAATGTGTTTGGGTGCGGTTTGTAATCCGACGCAAGAAGAGGAAATGTTAAACCCTTTTTTTGAGAGTGTGTGAGTTTGTAAGAGTGTAAAATGATAAGAGTGTGTTTATATTTATAGGCAATAAGGCTAGTTATATTTCCTAGTCACATACTAACCCAAACCGTGCCCTAATCCAAGTAGTTTTTAGGGTTTCTAGTTGGTTACTCATTGTTTTGTTAAAACCACCAAAGTACACTCCTTAATTGCTCAATCTAAGTACAAGATTACACTAGATATAGAGATCTTATGGTTTGTGTGTGTGTCCCTTGCTTAGCCGCGGCATCAAGATGCACAAGGAAGTAAATGGGTTATTAACCATTGTGCATTTGTTAGTTAGGGGACACTAGGTACCAAGTTTAATTAACCATGGGATGTACATGTACCTTTAAGGATCATTAGGGGATTTCTAGTTGGTATAAGCACATGGACGAATTGTTTTGTGGGTTTAAACTACCCACATTCGGCCTATAAGAGTTAATAACATAAGAATTTATCAAATTTTGTGTTTAAGGATTAAAAGTGGGTATTGGTTTGAGTCTAGGTAAGTTTAGGTATTTCCGGGGTGTGTCCAAATGTATTTCATTGCGATACGTAACCCTTTTACGTGACCAATAAAAATAAAATACGCAAAGTTAATAATTACCCTCTTAATAATTATTTACTACTCAGTTGATGTAAACCTTAATTTATTTGATGACCGTTTACATTAAATGGTTATTTCTAGTCTACGCGATATTATTCTAAAGGTAAATAAAAAGTAAAGCGTATTCGTGTCCAACAGTAATTAGTGACGAATATTAGGAGTCATAAAATGACCTGAAATTGAGAAATGTTACAGTAAATTTGTTTCTTCAGAACTCGGGTCTGAAGAAAGACTATAAAGGAGGGGTGCATTATCAAATTGTTTTGTTCTTCAACACCTTAATGAATGACTTGAGATTAAATTTCCTAATTTTTTTAGTGAAGTACTAGCAGATGGTACATCTTAATCAATGGTAGTTAACGAAGGTGAATCGGTTGGATCAACAGCTCTTGGAGCAGCAACAGCTACTGAATCTAGAGAAACAACACGTAGTGGAGGATTGAAGTACTCATCAAACAATGGTTGAAACGGGATCTCATAGTCTTTCTTGGATGGTGGAACATAAGGTGTTGGAGAAATTGAGTTTTACACGAGCCATGAACTGATGTATCCAGGAGTCAATTGATGAAGTCCGAGTCCTGAACCATGTTGATCAGAAGTCATTGACCATTTGAGTACGGGAGCACACTTATATTGAAAAGATCTTATCCGAGTTAAACCGTATTGATCTCATTTTATTCACTTTTCTCCCCCTCAAAAATTGCATATGTTGTTGCCATTTTTTATGAACAAGTGAATTAAAATACAAGATAATGTACGTTGATCTACTTGTTCATTGAATGAGCATGAGAACGTATAGAAGTTTTTTTTGGGTAAAGGGTTTCCTCAGTAAATGTATTACACCAAAAAGCATTTAAGTACAAAAGGTATAGGTGAGTTCCTACACCCCAGCCCGTTAAATGGGGCCGTAAAACATTGTGTTTGACAATAAACCAAACTCAGGTACAAGACTTTAAAAAGGCTACTAACCAAAATCCACACTAAATAATAAAGGCACAACCACTCTTATTATACCGAAGAAAAGAAGGTAAACAACTCTTCTAACGTAATAAAGCCATCGAGATGGCAACATAAGCTCCTGAAAAACTACTCGACAATAGCTAACACAAGCATCTTCCACATAGCCTACATGTCTAACTTCCACTTGATTCGAACCAATAGGCTTCAACGGAAATAATATCGACCCCTTAACCAAATATACGAACCAACCCCACTACTGGACTTTTCCATCATCTTTAAAATGAGCCTAGTTCTCTTGCAGCTGCAATATACATCCATGGGCTGCGTCCATTCCTATAAGATTTGCACAGAACACCTATGGTAATCAACATATCTAATCACCACGTAAACCACGCATACTCAAAAGAACGATAAACTGCACCCTCTACGCGATGATTTGATGATGATTCTCTATATGTCCACCTTCACTGAATCAATAGCAATAGTAACAAACCCTAGGGAAATGTAGTAGCAGCCACCATGGAGAACACAAACACGGATGTATCACAATATAAACCCTAAATAATTAGGGTTTCTAGGATACTATGAGCCACCAATCCTCCAACTACCCATCAACTCCAAGAAGGAGATTCGTCATGGGAATTCAATCCCCAAACAACCAATGATCAGAGTGATAAACTCTCAGATCCAAATGAATGATCATCTATAAAAGAGTTCATTGAGTAACCCAAGCCATAGATCATAAGTGGGTACCAGTATCCATGAACCCATAGCATCAAACTCTAATAGAATAGAGTTCCAACAAGAAGGGAGGGTCGAAACCCTACCCTTACAATCGACCAGCAAAGAAAAAAGGATAAAAATGGTAGCCAACACCTAGCAAACACAAAGGCAATGAAACCTTAAAAGCTTAAGAATCCAATCAGACCATGACATAACTCAAAAGGGTTTTAAACTTAATAGGAATGATTAAAAGAGGATCAGGATAGGTTTGAGGATATGGCAGCCAGATTTAGGGTTTTTCTCTCCCAAAGGGAGAGAAAACACACACACATACACACACACCTTTTTTATTACCTAGAATTTATAGAAGTTGTAGATAAGACTGCTAGTAAATAAGAAGATTTCTCTTCTTTTGAAGATAAACCGCACTAAAGTGTACACATTTCTTTTCTATGAGGAGCAAGGCCTGAAGTGTTGTTTACAAACGTCATTTAACACTGAGGACCGAGGCTTGAACTGCTGTGTTCAAACGTCATTTGAAAATGAGGATCGAGGCTTAAACTGATGTGTTCAAATGTCATTTGCCAATGAGGACCAAGGCTTGAACTGTTGTGTTCAAATGTCATTTGATAATGAAGACCGAGGCTTGAACTAATGTGTTCAAACGTCATTTGATATTGAATCCTGGGTTTTGAATTGCTTTGTTCAAAAGCCATATATGTCTTTGATAAGATGTTGAGAACAGCCTGAATCCAAGTACCAAGGTACGATTTGTATGACCTGCATTGGACACAAGAAGAGCATGGAGAAATAGAAACATTGGATCCCCTATTTTTGTTGGGTTCCAAGTGGTTTAGTAGTCTAGCTATCTACAATCTAGCAGGTTTTGTTTTTGGTTTAATTTTCGGTTGAGCAGCTGTGTTCACACTCGAACAACATGTGTTGTGTTCTCTAGGTCGCACCATTGAGATGCACTACTTGGTTTTATGTTCTTCATTACAGTTGATTTAAAAGGTTTCCTAGGAGGCACTATTTTAGTGGAAGTGAATCTAGTTAAAGGAAACTTATTTCCAGCTAGAGTGAAAGTCCTTCTTGTGGGTACCCATTTATATCCAACATTTTTAAACATTTTACCAGTAGTTTTCCATTCTTTCTTTTTAATGCTCTTAACAGATTTAGCTCTAGCATGTGCATTCACATTAGACAAAAAAAAAAAATAATTCACCACACACAGATCATGATTTGCATCAAATAAGCATTTTTTGCATGTAGAGCACACAGATTTAGACATACTATTTCCTTTATCCAAACTAGACTTAACATTCCTAGTGTGGGCTTCTACTCTTTGATATTTCTGGTTGCTACTTGATGTTTGCAGGATCCTAGTGTTCTTTGTAGTACTTCTAGTGATTGATCCGCTAGCATTAGTAGAACTTTTTACATTTGTAGAAAGCACTAAAGGTTTGTTAGTGGTCTGAGTCTTGTGTGGATCTACTTGTTTTTGTGTGTTATTTTCTGATGTTGTACTAGTCTTTGCAAAAGTGACTTTCTTAGCTTTGTTCATTGGTGTGACAGCAACCAACTTCTTACTTCTAGATGGGGAACTATGACATGTATCACTAACATATACTAACAACTCCTGAATTTGTTTCGTGTACATACAAGCATAAGCTAACGCATTATCCAAAGGATTTGAGGTTCTAGCTTGTTCAACTATATCACGAAGAGTGTCAGCATTTTCTTTAGTGATCCTAATGTAGTCTACATGTGCTTCCCTATTATTCTTAAGCTTTGAGGAGAGTGGTTCCAAATCTATCTTAAGCACTGCTGGGGTACTCACTTTTGGCTTATTCACAGATTCACGGCAATTAGCTACACTTTTTCCTTTGAACTCTTAAATGTGTTTTTTTAAGTTGCTGATTGTGGTGTCCTAAACGCTCATTTTCAGAAAGTAATTTGGCCACACTATGCTCCAATTCAATATTAATGGTCTCAATTTCATCCATTTCATGTCTGACTTTCTCTTTCGTGTCATTTTCTCTCATCGATTTGATATGTTCCTTCAACTTACAAATTGTAGTGTCTTTAGCTTGTAGCTGTGCTTTTCAAACATTATTTTCAAAATATTCTATAATTTCAAGAGCATTTTGATTATTACTAAATGAATCCTTTTGAAAAATTTCTTGATTAAGTTGCATTGTTAGCTCAAGAGAAATGCAATGTTTTTCAAGTTATGAGTAACTTTTTGAAAGATCATTATACGCATTTTGTTTATTCAAAAGCTCAGCATCAATATCTAAACACTTCACACAAGATTCACTACTTTGCATTTCCACATTCACATCATCGAAAACGGTAGTAGAATCATAACACATATCATAACATCTTGAGACATGATTTTTTATAAGAGTCGATCATTTTCAAGAAAAGGTTCTTTCTTATGAATTTCAAAACATTGTTTGTCTACAAAATACTATTAAACAGTAGCTTCCATCTGGTTAAAAACTGTTTGTACTTCTGTTATCTTATTTAAAAAAAATTTATCAAAACATTGAATATGTATTTTAAGGTCTTTAAAAATAGAATTATTTCACTTAAAAAATAGTTTTAGTGTGTTCAAACCCCCATTCCCTTTTTGTTATAGCATCAGGTGTAATCCGCTTTTTCACCACAGTGTTAAATTGGCCAAGATGGTATTTAAGCTTTTTAAGACTTGTATTAACCAGGCTTACCTTAGGAAGTTCCTTAGGAGCCTTAATTTGGATAGGTAACGAAGCAGATTGGTCAGTATTAGGGTGTGAAGTTTATAACCAGAAAGCTTGATCATCAGACAATTCTTGTTGTGGAACAAAACATTTACCAAAATCTTCAGATAATCAATTTAACTCAACATAATTAATTGGAGTTGTGTCAACTTTCTTTTCTTTTGACATTGGGTCATTTTGTTTTGCAAGCATTTTGGATTGACTTACTTCTTCCAAAGTCAATGTCTCTTCATTGTCAATCACAGGACTAGCTGCATGTTGACTAGATATAACACTACCATCATACAAGGTTGGCTTAATCCGCAGAGCTTTCTTAAGAAAAAACGGATTTTGATAACCAAGAGCTTGTTTGTGAGTGTCATCATAAAAAACTTGTGGCTTTGTTATCATGTGCACTGTTTGAGCAAATTGACCCACTTTGTAAACAATATTATCCAATTCCTTAATCTTTTTTTCTAAATCAATTTCTTTATCTATATACTTACTTTCCTTTTCTTTGGATTCGTTTTTGAAAACAGTAAACGTTTGCAATAAAGATTCCTTTTGTTTGATTTGATTTGAAAGATTTTGTTCAAGCGAGTTAATTTGCTGCTTAAGTGCAAGATTTTCCTTAATCATATCATCCATTTGAGAATCAATCATTTTTTCACGTGTTCTTAAATCAATATTAAGATGTTCTTCAAAATTTTATTTTTTCACGTGTTCTTACATCAGTGGCGGTCTTCATCTTTGCTACGTTTGTAATTTTATTTGCTTTCTAAAATTTTATTTGTCATCATCAAAAAGGGGGAGATTGTTGGTGCAACATTTACTAGGATCTCTTTTATGTTTTAACAACGATAAATAAACGTTCACAAAACGTAAAATAACAAACGATAGCTAAAATCCGATAAAACGAATTTGTATATCTGGCACGCTAGGAAAGCGTCAGCGCATGGCCAGCGCGCCACTCACGGTATCTGTTTTTACGGATTTAGTTTTGTCGGCTTTTCTCTTACTCGACACATGTGAAAACTTCAATAAAGGTATGTATATGATATTTAAACATTTGGGAACACTCCAAATAATGTTTAGACTTAGAGAGGAGCAAAAACGAATCCTCTTATTTTTTAACAAAACGTCAACTCTTTCAGAAAGAAATACAAGACTCTTTTAGAAAAAGAAGCAAACTGAGGAAGGTATTATGTAGCAGATTGATGAGAGCGTTAGAACTTCTCTAATGAGTCTGTCAGTTAAAGATTCAGTTGTTATAAGGAAAATGGAAGCTACGTGGAATGTGAAAATAATAAGGAATGGAAGTAAGATTTGTTCTACCTATAGAGTGTTTTGGGTCTGAGCTTTACATCAGACTAGGTAACTCATGGTAGATCTAATATTTTCGACCTATATTATTCCCTCGGAACTAGTAGCATTACTCTTATAGTCAGTACCAGAATAACTTTGTCCTTGCCTCCCTTAAACGTGTTACACTGTAACCCTGCCATCTTGAATGGTGGCCTGGTTTCTCGGATTAGAGGAAGTTCTAAGTTGATTGTTGGTTGAAGGGAACCTTAAAGAAGCTACAGTGTGAGAAAAGCCATTGCCTTGTTGAGACAGGCAATTAGATCATCTCCTTAAGAGAACACAGGAACAGCTAGACCTGAATCCATTTGAGGGAACTCAGTCATTGGTTATGTTGAAGCTTGAGGTGAATGATAAGCAATTTGTGGAACGGATGAGGTTTGATGATCCATATGAGACTGGTATTATTGTAATGGTGGAATAGATGAATGACTGATTTGTGGTTGTGATAGATGAGATGATGGAAAACAATAGTGAATTATGATGGAAGAATAAACATTTTTGAATATAACAATGTATGTTAATGATGCGGCAACACATACAGAAAGAAAGTCTGCTGAGTGCACGAAAACCGAAGCGCCGTATCAAAAGCATCGACATTCTATGAAATCGCCATCCCACCCTAAGACACAATGTTAATCTGATCCCCATTGCCCTCAAGAGCGCTATTCCAATTGCAAATAACTTCATAGTAATGATAAGCCATTTGACTTGCCTAGTTGTGTTGTATGCACAATCCTGTAGCCAACATACACCGCACAAAAAACAGAAACCTTCATATTAGACAATATTTAAATGTGTGAACTATGACTTACTCGTCATCCTTGCATGCTTATTCCCTATGATAGGACATAAAGATAAAAAGACAAATTTCATTGACAGAAATCACATTGGATGCACAACTCAGCACTTGTTAGTAAAGACAATGTATTCTTAGTGGTAACCAGCCATTTTAATACTGATATGCATGCATATATTGTATTAGGGTAGAGAAGACAAGAAAGGAACTTATAAAACAAACATACAATACTACGTCCACGTACTTAAAAAAGAATTCCCTTTTGATAATTGAATAAGTATGGTATTGCATAACATACTAAAATACACAAAGAATAAACATGATAAGGTAGTCTTCTCGTCTGAGAAACTATGGAATTAAATCACCATACACTATGGTAGTTAAATATTATCAATGTTGACACAACATATCGACCATAAGTCCGAGATAGAAACACTTTACTATTGTATAATGGATTATGGGTCCCATATGTGTAAGATATCCAAAATGGATTAAAATATACATTAAAGTAAGTTTGATAACTTGGACGACTCATCCGAGATCCTAAATATTTTCCTTGTAATGCAATGAAAATAGAGTTATCAGTTCTAAAAATCCAAAATGGTGATTAAGGATCTCTACACAACAAACTACAATGAAAGTATCATGCATGGCTAGAATAAATCATAGTGCATGCATGCATAATTATGGGAACTAGTTTGTGTAACTTAATCATCCTTTCTTAACCAAATCTTAATAAAAAATACCTTACAAAATATCTCAAAATCCACCACGGCATATCTTAATTTATCTTCCCAACATCCACCAATAATTTATTCTTCAACATAATCATATCCTACCATAATCTTAAAGAATCAAGGTACATTGCTAAAGATTTATGTCAAACTACATTGCTTCCTTAACCATTCATAATTGCCTACCTAACACTCTCTTTAAGCTCCTATAAAAACTAATGATAAACCAAGACACAAAACACATTAGCTCCCCTTCTATCCTTTTATAAAATCTGACATACGCTCGAAAAAACACCAAGCCTTGACAGAAACAATGCACGAAGGAAACTATAAAGGACAGAAAATTTTGGAAGAGATAGTGAGCCAAAATGATGAATGGGGGTAACCCAATAAGTGAATGATGAATATATTCGTTATGAAGATTATGTGAAGATAAGTACCCTATCGAATTTTCTGATATGATACAAGATTGGGGCAAGAATCTCCCTCACACGCTTAATGAAAATGCGCATACCTACATACCGCAAAACTTACTAGTGGGGGTAGATAACAGAAAAGGGAAACAAGGTTAGAAAAAGACCTTAAGGAGTTTCATGAGGAGATAAGGAAGATACATTATTCCCTTAACAACAACTTCAAGCTGTTGTGCTTAATGGTTGAGCCACTAGCAAAGGCCAGAGCCAACGCCGTAAAAAATAAATGGGTTGGATGACACCTTGAAATAAAGGGATGATGAGAATGGATACCACACCAAATTATGTTAGTAGTGTATTGCTGATCTTTTGTAAGATATAGTGTGTGTTATTGCATGTTAATTTAATTTGAACAAACAGTCTATGATGTAATTTTATGATATAGCAAATATATTATGTGCTTACATTAACCTACTTGCTCAATAAATAGTATATAGAGTCCTGAATAACTATACAAATAAAAATGTTAAAATATGTATATGAATACATGCAACAATATACAAAGTTACAATAATCCATATTTGTACTCATCTATGTTTCCAAGTTTCCAAATGGTAAGCTAACCTATGTTGGGATTGAAAATGCGTGTAGTTTTGTTGTTGTGTTGTTTTGAGTGTTTTCTTGTTCTTACTAAGTACCGTAGCCAAGAACCCCTTGAAGGTGATGTATTAACCCATAGGAATCCCTACATGGGTACACTAGGGGGAGCAACCTATCCTAGGTGGCACGTGCAAAGATATCAACTATCCTACCTCTACAAAGAAAACAACCCTTCAGAAAAAAGACCAAGATCCCGCCTTATGCTTTAGTGACAAAAGGGGGAGAAAAGAAAGCAAATGAGAACTAAGCTAATGACATCACAGATCAGTGTAGAAAGCTAGTAAAGCTAAGTAGTTACGTAAGCAAAGAGATATAAATACATGGATTAGAAAAGCTATGTACTTCTCATTAGGTGAAACAATTTAATCAAAAGCTTTACCAGAGTTACAAGGCCAAAGATCAAGATGCAAGCTACACAAGCGTCGGTACCTTCATCTTCGCTAGCACTAGTTTGTAAATTTTATTTGCATTCTAAAATTTTATTTGCATCAAAAAAAAAAAAAAAAAACCAAAAAAAAGGGAGATTGTTGGTGCAACATTTACTAAGATCTCTTTTATGTTTAAACAACGACAAATAAATGTTCACAAAACGTAAAATAACAAACGATAGCTAAAATCCGATAAAACGGATTTGTGTATCTGGCGTGCTAGGCAAGCGTCACGGTATCTGTTTTTATGGATTTAGTTTTGTCGGCTTTTCTCTTACTCGACACATGTGAAAACTTCAATAAAGGTATGTATATGATATTTGAGCATTTGGGAACACTCCAAATGAGGTTTAGACTTAGAGAGGAGCAAAAATGAATCCTCTCATTTTTCAACAAAACGCCAACTCTTTTAGAAAGAAATACAAGACTCTTTTAGAAAAAGAAGCAAACTGAGGAAGGTATTATGTAGCAAATTGATGAGATCGTTAGAACTTCTCTAATGAGTCTGTCAGTTAAGTTTAGGTTTGCTATAAGCAAAAAGAAAAGCACAAGGAATTGAAAATAATAAGGAATGAAAGTAAGGGTTGTTCTACCTAAAGAGTGTTTTGGGTCTGAGCTTTACATCAGACTAGGTAACTCATGGTAGATCTAATATTTTCATAACATTACAATAGGGAAGGACCTTGTATCTTGGAGTTTTTCTAGGTAAAATGTCTTTTTTTGAACTTAATAGTAATTTTCAGTATGGCCTAGAAGGACAGTTAATCATTATAGGTTCAATTTAGATCATTATCTAGTGAAATGTACCATAAGAAGGCCTTTCATATTAAGAAGGGTAAATGGTCAAGTTGGGGCAAGCCCATTGTTGATTAGGAATAAGGATATTGGTGCAAGATGACACTTCTTAGTCCTTTTTATGCCATGCCACATGAGGGTATGATGGATATGGATGAAGGTGAGTGTTTCCTCCTAGTGGATGCAATGTTTTTCTTATCTCTAGAAGCATTTAGGAGAGGGGTGCTTGCTATTTTTTAAAAAAAGGGAATGATAGACATCAAATAATGTCACTTTTTATAACATCATTTATCCATGTAATTAACGCTATTTAATATAATTATTGCAAAAGAATTGTTACTTAAGCGTTTGTATTTGTGAATTAATTAGTAATTATGGAGTACATAGTGAAACAGGTTGATAAAAGCACGCATTCTGGAGCTAAAAACGACGAATTTGAAGATTACTGTTCTGACAACAAATACAAAAACACCGTAATCCATCCAGGAGATACGGCGTACTGTGCCTACACTTCACCAATTACCAGCGAAGGAACACAAGATCCAAACGCCATATCCCGAAAGAACCAATACGCCATAAACAAACCGTACGAAAATAAATAATACAGGAAGATAATCAAACGTGGTCCCTACCCAATAAATCCCCATAACAATATCGAAGAGCTTTCGTCCGCCGTATCGACGACCTTTTTCTAGACCTTCATAAATAGAAAACTCAAAACGTTTATAAGTGTGTAAAATCAGTATTTTCGAACCCTAAACCACCAAAGTCAATTTTAAGAGGAGAAGAAGACATAAGAGGTCGTAGCAAAACGCAATAATTCCATAGGAGACAACGTGGTAATTTCATGTACTCCTTGTAATCGTTTAGTTTTATTGGTAATCATAACGTTAACATCGGTAAGTTAACCGTTGGTGCTAAAATACTACTTTTTGTATTATTAAAAATGTTTGAAGTGCTATACTTCGGGTTAATAGCCAATATTATTAAGATCTGACTGTTTTGTTTTTTATCTCGATTGCTTAATATTAACATTGATTGCTTGTTAAAGTATGATCTTATACTTGTTTACAGTGCTGTAAGTACGGACCTAATCATACACTTGGTCATTCCTACACTATATAATATGCGCTGCAACTTCGTTGTTGTTTTTGGGCGTAGGCTAAGAGGTCCGGATAGTTCTCCATATTTCAATTTATATGATTAGAATCAAGTGATCACAAATATTAACCTAACTTTGCCTTATATTATTTATGAGCTTAGTTGGACCAGCAGTGTGACCCTAGATCAAAGAGTACTTTCCTTATCTATTGTAAGGACTCTTGAACAGTGGACTACTAGTATATAAAGAAACCGTTAAGAAGTACAGTGGGTAAAAGTCTCCCATGATCCTAGTGGGTTAACAAACAGATCACACCATTGCTTTAATCCCTAAAAGAATAGATTATAATCAGCAAATAAATGATGCTTTATGCGATGCGATTAAATTGTGACAAATTCCTATACGTATCTAGGTATAAGGAAGAAGTACTGCCTTAAATTAAGAATATATGCCAACCGTCGAGCTAAGTAGATCAATGCACTAAATAAATAAAGCCAACATTCTCATTGGATTAATAATGGATTAATAATTTAAAATGAAATTTTTCTTATATTTGGCTAGACCGCTCTTTTATCTTCTGTTAATTTGCTTGCGTGTGTTTTAGTGTCTTGAATTGATTTTAGTCATCACTAAATCCGTGCATGTCTCTTAGGCTGAAAACCCCCCCTTATCTATTAGATTTAGGATTAACATAGGTTTAGCATAGAGTAGACTAACTTAGATTAGAAAAAAACCAAGATATTAAATAAATAGAAGTGTTTCTCTCCTCTTAGTGATCGACAACCCTACTTACACGAAACTACCTACTGCCCCCCCGGTACACTGCCGTTAAAGTGTTGTTTTTTGGTATAAGGACGGAAAATTTAAATTAAAACTTAAATCATAAGATTAACAACACTCAACGACAACAATTAATTTTTTGCGCCGTTTACAGGGGAGTGGGGAAATTTAAACTTGATTTTTAATTGATATTTTTGGATTTTATTAACCTTAGATTACTATCTAGCCCTTTAGGATTATATTATTTTAGATTAGTGAATAAATTTTGTAAATACTGTAATTATTTAGAGTTTATTTAAATTATTTGCATGATTAATTGTTTTTATAATACATTGTTCTGGTCGATAAACCGATACGGCGTATCCACTTCCATTAGATACGGCGTATCCAACTTTCTATCCAATACAGTGTATTCACTCAAAAGATTAATACGGCGTATTCGGTTCCATTGAATACGGCGTATTGATCATCTGATACAGAATTAGAATCTGAGATTTCGTATTTTATTTCCGTGCTTAATTTTTCTATCTTTCTTCAGAGCAAATCCTGCTGATATTTTTACCTTTGTAACAGATCGTACTTATCAGAGCTAGTCGATTGAAGAATGTCAGATAAAGAAAAAAAATTAACTATGACAATATTTGAGACTAATGACCAAGCATATTACTATTCAAGGATTACAAGCATTACGGTTAATGGAAAGAACGCCTATGAGCTGAAAGGAAAATTCCTTGATGATTTGCACAAGAATGCCTTTAGTGGAACTAATAGAGAAGACACGGTCAAGCATATCAAATACTTTCTAAAAATTGTTGACCCAGTTAATTTACCGAATGTAAACCAGGATAAACTTAGAGTTTTTGTTATCCCAATCTCATTGGTTGAAGATGCATGGAGATGGTTTGATAGAATTAAAGGATCAATTACTAGTTGGGTCTATTTAACTGCTAAATTTTTTGAAAAATACTACCCGCCTTCCCGCACTGGCAAAGTTAACACCTCGTGTTTTAGGGTCATTGACGTCGTCAATAAATTCATTATGTATTTTTAGTATTGTACGCGTTTGCTTTAAATCGTAAACGTTAAGTTAAATCGTGTAAGCTAAAAATTATCGTTCAATGTAAACGGGCGTCAAACAATTAAATGTTTACATCAAGCAAGTGTTAAGTAATTATTTTGAAGATAATTATTAACTTTGTTCATTTTATTTTTATTGGTTGCGTAAAGTGTTTACGTTTCGCGATAAAATACGTTTAGGCATACCCGAAACCACCAAAACTTTTCTACGCTTCAACAAATACCCTCATTTATACCCAATACCCAAAATTTACAAAATAATATCATATTTACCTATATGTGGCTGGATTTGAAGAGATATATACAAGAAAATATCATAAAATCTTGCAACTTGTATTTGTACAACACATCTCCATTTAAACCAAAAGACAATTTCAAGAGAACACCATACCTTGACCAAAGACCTTCCATGTTTTACTCATCATGTCTCAAGACTTCCTATACACCTTTTGACTAGCTAATATTACATATACTTGCACTTTAGGAAAGATAAAAACATACAACACAATTTCTCATATCAAAAACCAACTCATTCCTCTCTTTCTTTGCCCAAAGCCCATGGCTCACCCCTATTTTACACCAAATCCATACAAAATTTTAATTACAACACTTACACACATTCTTACATAATATCTAAGATGTCCCAAGGTGATTTGAAGGCTTAGTTAGGTCTTTACAAGGGTTAAAGCAAGGAAAAGGAAGGCTAGGGTTTCATTTGGATTTTAGGGTTTTCAAGTTGTGCAAGATAGGGTTTAAAATCTAAACAAGGGTTTAGATCATATTTCTCATCATATTACATCATAATAAGGTTATCTAAAAGCCCTCATCTTTTCATTTTCATGATTATATGTGTATATGATGTTTATATAGCAAAATCACCATTAGGTTACTTTTAAACATGTAAAAAGGGATTTTTACTTGTGATCATTGTTTTGTACACTTTTACATATGTTATGATGTTGATAATATCATGATAAAATGGATATATAAGTATTGTACCATGTTGGTTAAGTGTAAAAATGTATATATACAAATTAGGGTTTTTAAAGTTACTTAATAAGTTTCAAGTAAAAGTGTTGTAAATGACTTGTTAATCTTGTTTCATGGACTTTATTTATGTTATATGGATGCTAAAATGATGTTATAATGGGAGTATAAGTCTTGTACACTCTTGGTTTATATATAAAAAGTTCATGTATAAACTAGTAATTAAAGTTTACTTAAGAAAGTTGTGATTCAAAAGCATCATTAAGGACTTGTGATCTTGAACATTTGGACAAATTATGGACCAATGGACATTATTATATGTATGACATATGATATAAAGACTTGTGAAGGAATTGTGGTATTTTAATTAGTTGAAAAGTATGTAAAACAAAAGTATATAATTAATTATAAAAAACTATAAAAAGGGCTGTTTGGTTTCGAATTCCAAATAGAAGGATTTATGTTTTATAAATATATTACACCTCATGAAGATTCCAAAAAGGTAAGAAACTTGAAAAACGGATTAATAACGAAAAAGATACGTAGTTTACGAGTTTTACGATAATAACCGGAGTTATAAAAGAATTTTTAAATTCTACAAACAGAAGGTTTGGTATTTTTATTAAATCACATATATTTTTAGGATTCCAAAACAATAAGAAACGTAATTTTTCAATTAAAAACGAAGAAGTTATGAATTACGCGAGTTTATATACTTAAAATGTATAAAAATACTTTTATAAAACTATTTTTATAAAAGTTACTATTCATGACAGAAACATTTATTTTTTTAAACCTCATAAATCAATAGAACTTTCAATTACGAGAACGTGCTCGAAAGAATCGCTAAAAACGGAGCTATAACGAATAAAATACGACATTTACGGGTTTTACGTTAATTAAAGTTATAAAAATAAGTTTATAACTGGTATGAACAGTAAAAATCACTGTTCATCAGAGGACTAAAAATATGAAAACGTCAAATTTTGATAACTCGTCTTAATACGAAAGCGTGGACATAAGAAACGCAAGAAACGGACTTGAAACGTGAAAGTTATGTCATTTTTACCAAAGGTATATTTATAAACGTTTTAACTTTATAAATATGATTTCACTAAAACAATTAGATGGTGATTAGCTATATAGAATTATATATGGTAGTAGTTACCCAATGTGATTAGTACTTATATGACCTATATTGGATTAGGTTGCACTCGATCATTACCGTGATGCATTTTCTGTGATACACTTGATATTCGCTCACTAAAGGTGAGTTTATAGCCCCACGTATTACATGATTTGTGTTACAAGTTTTTGGGGTGAGAAACATGCACTGTTTTATAATTGGACATAAGTGGATAAGTTTCACAGTATGATTACGTGTTGCCTAAGTAGCGATAACCCTAGTTGAGCCCATTATCATGAACTATCAGTTACTGAATTGTGAGCGCGAATGTTAGGAATAGATCTATTGGGATTGCCATCCTCATTCGGGTGATTAGCTATCACTGGGCAAACGAACGTATACCATGTCAAACATAGGATGTTGCGGGTTAGAACATCATCACGGGCAATGTAGGCCATTTATATGGTATTCATTTATGTCGAGCTTCAGTGTCATGAGCTTAGGGCAACGTAATTACATTTATATGATGTTTGCATCTGTTGCATTATCATACACTTGGGAAATCTTGTGGTCCTACAATATACGATTTATCAAACCTATGAATTCACCAACATTATTGTTGACGTTTTAAAGCAATGTTTTTCAAGAGGTCAATAAGCACGAGGTGCAAGGGATACATTGGTGGTTTTGATTTGGATATCATGCATTAAAGATTTTGTCGCATTACATTTTGTATATCTGTTATGGGCTAGAAATCTTTGTATTTTGAACAAGTGAACAAGTGAAGCTTCGGGCTTATGTAACAAATACTTTGTTAAATCTAATGTATCGGTTTTAAATGACTTTTTGGTCGTTCTATATATATCTTGTGTTATTGATCATTGAAGTAACACGCCCCGGACCCTTATTCCGCTGCGACCCAATTTGGGGGTGTTACAGATTGGTATCAAGAGCCAAGGTTATAGAGAACCAGGTCAAATGTTTTTGCTAGACTATAACCGTTTTCAAACATTGCATTCATACAAAGGGGTTTACACGGGACATACATACGTGCATACATTCATGCATACACTAGTTGTTGCATTAGTTGGTTGGACTAGATGCATTCTTGATTGATATACATGTTATGATATAAATGTATATTACTATAAGAGTCTTATATTAAATACTAATATAAGCTATTTTGAATTTTCAGATTCAGTCATGTCAGATTCGGATGAATCGGGGGTTACATACACGGAGGTTTCCAGCCCATTTGAGGGTTTATCAGACATAGGATCACCGAGAGCCAATGATCACGAGTACCTTGAGCTGCCTGGGATGCCAGAGGACCCATACGTGGAGGCCGCTCTTCAGGCCCCACCCTCTCCAGATTACATGCCTGGCCCTGAGGAGCCAGAGCAGGCACCACCTTCGCCAGATTATGTTCCAGGCCCAGAGCATGCTGATGATGAGATTGTTGCTGAGGATCAGCCATATGCTGAGGATGCCTCACCCACTGCTCAGTCACCTGACTATGTCCCGGAGTCCGATCCTGAGGCGGACCCGGAGGAGGATGACGATGAGGACCCCGAGGAGGATCCTGTCGATTATCCTGCCGATAGAGGAGATGACGGCGATGACGAGGAGGGGTCATCAGAGGATGATGAGGATGATGATATGGACATCGAGGCCGATGATGAGGAGGAGGAGGAGGAGCACCCAGCTTTACTGTCGTACTCTGTTGTTGTTGCTTTACCAGCTGTCTGATCAGGCAACTCAATTTACCGTAGGAGACCAGAGCCGTTCGAGACTGATGAGTCTACGGCCACACCACCATCACACCCTGCATATCGTGTGATAGTGTAACACCCCTAAAATTATCAATAACGCAGCGGAATACCACTTTGGGGTGTTACTTCGTAATACACAGTAATAGATACAAGAGAACGACCTCTAGGTGTCGTTCGAATAATAACATTTGTTGATTCAATAAAAATCTGAATTTAATAATACATTTGTCCCATAATTTGCATCACAATGAAAAGCTTGAATGTAAAGACTCCAATGCACATCAAATAGTCCAAGCATCTAATTCACCTGAGAAAAAATGCTTAAAAGTGTCAAAAATTAAAGGTTGGTGATTGTTTAAATATGAATGTAAGTTTCAACAAATATATTTATCCACTGTGTCATCACAGTGCCAAAAAAAATGTTTATAAAATATGCACGACCCATTTTATGTTACCAAAAGTACCAATCTTATCCCAAAGATGTTTATAAATAATGCATGACAGATGTAATGTCACCAAACTGTTCCAAGTATGTATGTGTCGGGGGGCCCTGTAGTCCCCAACATGATCCGACATGTTATAACGTTCGTTTACCTGGTGATAGCTAATCACCCGAACGGGGATTGTCAATCCCGAATAGATCTATTTCATAACATACGCGCAGACAACATGCTATAACGTTCGTTTGCTAAGTGATAGCTAATCACTCGAACGGGGATTATCAATCCCAAATAAATCTATTTCATAACATTCGCGCTCACCCTCCAAGTGATTTACAGTTCATGACGCTGTGACGTAGACTTGTTGTATGTGCCCGATTCGAGCAGTGATACAAATAATGTGTTCCCATCGTGGGTGTTCCATCTGCAACACCCGGGCATGTAGTGCTTGTTGGCCCCGCAGGCGCCACTACAAATCGTAATCCGAAAATCATTTCAAATGTAAAGTATGCATTTGTGACCAAAATAAAGTCAAATAATGTATCCCATAGCGAGCTATGCAAATAAGTATGTAAACCGATTTGAAATCAATCATGTAAATGTGTTTGTAATGAATTGCAAAAATCAAGTATGTAAACCAAGTATGTAGAATAGTATGTAAAAGATATTGTAAACGAATATGTAAACAAGTTGTATTGAGCATGTATTCTCCCCCGAGATTTGTAAAGTAAATGTAAAACAAGTGAAAGAGGGGCTATAAACTCACATCGATGATGAAGAATGATTGGCGGGAATGTACACACTGAGTACAAGACGAAACGGAAACTGAAACGGCTCGACCAAGAAGTTGCAGCTTATCTTAACGGCTAAGTCTCACTAGCCTAGGGTAATGCGTTTGGGTTTTCCGATGAATGATTATGTCAACGCGACACGTTGATAAAAGATTTAGATTTAAAGTTGTAATGGTTTGGTGATTGGTTAAATATATAAATTGAAAATAAACCCAAAGTGTGTAATATATTCCATATATATTTCATGTGAAAAATAAAATTATAAAATATAAAATAATATTTTATAATATAGTATATTGTTTCCTTGACGGTTTGCTAAAATAGTTATCCCATTTGAAAAGTATAGTTTTCATTTGTTTATCCGGTTATTGTATAATACAAATTATCATATCTTTAAAATATAACTTAGCCCCTTTTATATTGGTTTCTAAAATAATAGAGGCTTTAGTAAAACATTACTAAGTATAAAAATTTATATAACTTTCGTCATGACTTTCCCATTTATATAATGTTTTCCATTTTCGCAAAACTCAACGTTTCCCTAAATCAATATATGTTGCAATTATTCGCGCTTCAATGTTTCAAATGCTTGCGTGTTCTAGATATGATATATATGTCATTATATATAAACTAAACAAGATAATAAATATTATGTTTATTTAACCATTTTAAACCACCAATATATATATCCAGTTTATAATTTATAAAATACTACGATATAATTATTAGTCGTTTTATGTTAACCCAAACGCACCCTTGCTGCACAATTAATCACCGCCAACTGCACCACCAAACGCACCCTAACTGCTACTAACCCAAACACCCCTTATTGTTGTTAACAGCCCAACCAAACGCACCCTTTGCGTTTTCTGATAAACCAAACGCACCCCCTAGCTGTTAATCCGCTACACCAAACGCCCTTGGCTGTTAAACCCTAACCCAAACACCTCTTGGCTGTTCGCAACCATCCCAAACGCAATATAATGTGCTTTTTAGCACAGCCAAACGCACCCTTTCGCGGTGACAGCAAACCAAACGCCCCCTTACTGATACAATCAAACCAAACACACCCAAATCGGTGATATAACAAACCCACCGCACCCTAATCTAATAAATCCAACGGACCCTTTCGGTGCTACCACAAATCCGACGCACCCTGTTTGGATGCCAGGACGCGGCAAACGAACACCGTGTCTGCTGTTATAACGCAGCAACCAAACACCCCTTTCCGCTTTTTCTGTTAACCTCAAACACGCCCTTGTGGCAATTCTGACAACCCAAACATACCCTAATGGTGTTAATATGAAAGAACAAACACTCCTATGATGTTTTTATCATAACCACAAAAACGGACGCACCCTTGCAATGGCCGCTGCTAAACCACCGAAACAAACACCCTTATATGGGTGGCTGCCACCCATACCCACTCTGGAAGACCCCCGGTATTATCACTTTCATTACTATTTATCACAAGTGCGGGGATATGCGATATGTTATATACAAGAGTATTATAAAAATGAAAAAAGAAAAGGTGGTGGAACTATAAGCCACCTAGTGTCTAAGTCCTGATATTGGTTACGTGTTATAAACCAACTAAAGGAAAAATGGTGGTTTGCAAACTATAAAGCCACCCTAGTGATTATGGGGATGGTGCAACTATAAGCCATCCGATGGTGCAACTATAAGCCACCTAGTGAATAATGGGTTAGCACGCTTCGCAAGATCTCATTATTAGCTAACCCATTATGATGATATGATTAGATTTTCGCATTTGAAGACTTGGGCACTATGGATTGGACGTAACTGGTTCATGGATATCCTTAATTGAATATGACTATTTTTGTGTTTTTATATTAACTCTAATTAAATGTGATATCCCATGTCTATCTCTAACCTCTTATATTCACCCAATTTAACCTGTGTTTGTCACCCATGTTAGCTTTAAGATTTGTTTAGAACCCTAACTCTAACTGGGTGCTAGAATTTGTGTACTCTCCAAGCTTATGATAGAATACATGCTATGAACTGTGCTGATGAGCGATCACCCCAAAAACAAAACACTTAGATAGGTGGAGTGGAGTTATTGAGGGGTTTTTTGATCCCCTTTTAATGAGCTATTCGGCTTTGATGTTTCTAGTACGGTCTTTTATATAAATTCATTACTTTGAGTCAAATCAGAGGAATCTTTTTTATAAAACTATTCTACAGGTTTACTTGAGGGCAAGCAGAAGTTTCAAGTAGTGGGGGGATATTTGATAAACATCAAATATTTGATACTTTTTAGTGTTAATTTTCCCCTAAAAATACTTGCAATTGTCTTATAAATACTTGAATTCGATACTTTTACGGTTATTTCATTGTTTTCACGTAAAATGCAAGTTGTGTCAGAACAGAAAAAGGACGCTAAAAATGAAAGAAAGAAAAACACAATTCATACAGGCTTTAGGCGTAACCCCTACGATAGTGTTACGCGATACATATTCAAGGCAAGACACGTCCCCCAGGCAAGTTACGCCTGCCTCACTAAAGGTTTACGCTGTAACATTATTATTATGGAAGGTTAAGACATCTGAGTCAGCATTACGACATAACATGGACACTTGATTACGCCGTAACATCCTTTAAGCCTGCAATATGGAAAGTGCACGTCAGTAATTTATGGCGTAAACCTCTAAAAGGTTACGCCGTAACGTATTCGAAATCTATAAATAGAGGCCTCATTCAACCACTTTATCATCAACCATTCTACCACAGATCTAAAGGGTGATCAAGCCCTCCATAGTTCGAAGAATTCCACAAGAAGTCCAAGGGAGATCACACTTATCTTACTTTTGTATTTAATCATTCATAAACCGCTTCTGTAAGAATTATGAGTTTTTCATCCATGATTATCTTTATTAATTCTTGTTGTATTGTTTCTATGAGCGGCTAAGCACTTCAAGGGCTGGCCTAGTCATGAATTTACTATCGTTATAATGTTTGTTTCCTGTTAGATTATGGTTTTGTTGGATATCCTTTGACTATCGTGTAACTATGGGTTTTGATAGTATTGCGGGTTGGTTTAGATCATGTTAATTTCTGTTATTTGATTACCAATTGAACGTGGGATTAGCAGGGTACTAGGGTAGGTTTGAAACTCTATCCCTAGTGTAGGAACTGACAAGGTTACCGCCTCTATCACTTATATTACTTAAAAAGCACAGGAACTCTTTCAGATAGGGTTAATAATCTATAAAGGTTATTAGACTAGTTCTTTGGATAGTTGGGATTAATCACTATGACTTGGTTGCCTTACCTTCATGACTTTTGGGGGATTCGAGATCGTAGGAATTATAGGACAGACTAAATATATCTATTCAGGTCTGTTGACTTTAGAAACCACCCAATGAAAACCATGATGTAACATTGCGTAGTTATGAACGGTTTAGTACTGAAAATGGCTAGGCTAGCACGCCTTTCTCCTATCTCTTTTCTTACTCTACTTTTCGATTATTTTACTTTATTGTTATCACAAAGATCAATCTTAAACCCATTTTCAACTTGACATTCAAATTAGAACTAATTGCACTTAGTCTTGGACGACCTTGGATTTCCCATCTCTACCACTACTCACGATTAGGTACTGTGCCGTTGTGAGTTTGTCAGGTGAATCAAGTTTAGATAAATTTTAAACTTATAATGATATATTTTAAAATAAAATATGCTTCATTGTACATGATATGTATCGGAGTGCATGAAATTGCAATTAGCACTTTTGATTCATGTACATTGGAATCTTGGTGGTAACGTAAATCTATATCTAGCAGTTGCGTCTCATTCCAGTGGATTTGAGCTTGAAAGTGCAGATTAAAGATACGTACGCAGCTTCCGGTAGTAAACATGGATTGTATAATCTTGTTTATTAGGCGGACAACTGACCAATTGTCTCCATAAATTGAATTCTCCCTGATGTACTTTTACATATCATGACACCTTGCATAGTCTGCGCTCTGAATATGTTGTTGGTTCAAATTACGATAAATTCTTTGGCATACACAGGGACCCATGTTATAGTCTATTTTAGGTTATCAAAAATATCCGCTTAACCTTTTTGATCGGTCTTTAACCGTAGGTCGTGCTTGAATAAATTGCACATAAACAAAGGTTGCAAAGGTAATTTGATCGACTTTCAGTGAGAAACATAAATCCTTGATCATGCTACGATATTTGTTCTTGATCAGTTGGGTTACCTTGTAAATCAGCATCAATTCTGGGGCAGTGCATTGGTATGTGTTAATAATTCACATCCATCATACTTGTTTCTTAAGAATCTAAAATTATATTGTGACTTACTTATAAAGATTTCCGGGATGATTGTTGAATCTGAAGTCCAAGAAAGATTAATTTCACCTATCATTGGACATTTATCAAATTATTTTTTTATTAGTTTGCAAAATCTGTTTGAAAAATGTAGATTGGTTGAGCCAAAAATTATGTCATAAACATATATTTGCTACAAGTAATATGTCTTCCCCTTGTTTCGTGTGAATAAGTCGGCTGTCAACATGACACACCTGCTATAGATAAACACGTGATATAACAAGATAAGGCACAGCACAAAGAGATATAGAAAAGGCATCTTATTTAAACGAAATAAATTGTAGACGGACAATACATAAAATTCTTGTTTCAGCCGACTCGACAATTAAAATAACAAGTTTGAACCATCATTGCTTCCCAAAAGTAGTCTTATATAAGTATTTAAAGTGTCTTGACGAGATGATAGTTGAGAATACAATGCTACAAAGATGCAAGATGACGTACATGATAGGACTTCCAATGATATGCCTTCATAAAAAAAGACTACGGATGATCACTGAAATGTTATGAGGAAAGCACAATCAAAACTATGAAAATAGTTAGTGAAAACAGGATATTTATATATATATATACATACACAACACACACACACACACACACACACACACCACACACACTCACACACACACACCACATCTATATATATATATATATATATATATAAAATATATATATATATATATATATTATATACACACATCAGATATATTTATTTAGAAGATGTTCCGCCATTAAATGGAACGTACGTAAACAAACTCTATATCATTTTACTGTGTTACGGAGTCCTGGGGCCATACAATGGTGACTCGTCGCGTTACTATAAACTTATATATGGTTTCAATAATAAAAGTTTTAGAAGATTTATACTCTGGTTTTTGTAATTTAATTAGTACGAAGAAAATGTATTGCTCAAAAGTCACGCCAAACCCTTCCTATTACGAGCCCCTCTCATACAAGCCCCGTAAACATATTGATTAAAAGATTTATTGGAATAGAAAATTTAGATCGTAAAATAGTGTATATTAATGTTATGTCAATCAATGTGCCCTGTATAAATCCTATGCATTTCAGTCATGAGGGAATGAGTGTTGGACCGGACCTCAAATAGCGCTATCTATAATATCTAATACCCCGTTAACAAGGGAGATGTACGAGCAGTACGACTAAGTTGGTTGCGACCGACAAACCAACAGGGTATTAACGCATACATACGAGCAGTACGTATACCAAACATAAATAACATAAAATAAATAATAGACGCCATCCCATGTCATGGCTAGACCAATATTTAATGTATAGAAACACATTAAGGTGGGTCGAAACCCAAATAAGCTAGTTCAAATAGTGGTACAATAATTAAATAGTATGATCTATAGATCATTTTTGTCAAAGTTTATAAGTCAAAAATATATCAAGTTATAAACAAACAACCAAGGTTTTTAGTCTAGCAAATCTCATGCATTTCACCCCAATACATGTAAAACATTGATAAAAAGGGGAAATTTCCGTGATTACTCACAAGCATAATTTAACACTTTCGCAAAATAGTACGAAATAATTCATATGATAGTAGTAAAATAGTTCATATGATACAAGTCATGCATTTCACCCCAAAATAAGTAAAACGGTAAAAAGGGGGACTGTGAATACTTACTTTTAAAAGCAAGAAGAAGTATGAACGAGTACGAATGAACGAAACTACGATGAACCAAACTTATGTGTCTTTCTAGCTACGACCTAATACACATAAAAAGGTACTGTTTAGGCTTAAACGACATCTTAAATACGTGGGGAGTCTAATTACTAAGTCCTTTTCGATAAATTTATGTGTTAAGCATTCCTTTTACTTATCTACATAAAATAACTAAATCAGTCCTGATTTTTAGTCCACTTTCGGTGCTCCGTTAACTAAGTTAATGGCTTCTATATGGTGTCTTAGGTGTCCTTATGAATTTTTATAGATTTTTCCCATGTGTTTAATTACAACAAGTTTTAGGGTCAGATTTGGACATACCAACTTGTACAGGTCATAAAATGGGTTTCAAAATAAATATGGTCTCTAGGTTTTCAATGACATTTAGTAAACATTATGATTTAGTCATAAACTGATTTTTAGAGCTTAATTTGCAAGTATGAGTGATCTACACCCAAAACAAGACACTTGACCAAATCTGGAAACCAGACTGTTTTGACCACTCTTACCAATTCGAGCCAATGCATACTCAAAATTAGTCCTTATCTTAAGAAACTTACAGTTACGTAAAGTTAAGACACATACCTAACTTTGAGAGGTATAATCTCATAAAAAGACCATATTATTATTTAGTTATGAAATTTTGAACTTGACACATAAAATCTGTCCATCATTTCCAGATTTACACACCTGTACCTTAAATCATGTTTGACTGACCTTAAACTCTATTTCAAAGTTGGTAACAAGTATAGTTGAAAAGTAAACTCAAAAGTAGATAGTTTTAGCTTAAGGAAACACTTTCATAACTTATTTTATGACAAGATATGACTCAAAACAAGATGACCTTTTTCCAAAAATCAGCTTATTTTTGGGTTTTTCACTCAATTTAAATGCTAGTTATGTAATCCAAATGTACCCCAAACAACACCAAACTCATTTTAGATACTTTTTAAAACCACTTCGTTCAAAAATATCAGTAGTTTGTTTTATAAAAATCCATGTTAGTGCATGCACAAGATCAAACCCGATCTAGTCTAAAAACGTGATTTTAAGCCTATTTGTGTCACTAGTTTTATACATCAAATCCCCAAACCACCAATGCAAGTCCTGTACATTTTTCATAACCATTTTAGAAGTACAATAATGTACCCAAACTCAGTAGCAGTATGACTCTAAATCCCATTTTATTGTATGGACTTATATGTACTTAAAATGACTCAAAATCTTAATTTCATGTGATTTTTCCTACTAGTTTATTAACTAAGCCTCATGAACACTGTTAGGAATATGAAAGTATCGGTCACTTCCATAAATATCGTTAGATAGCTCGTTAAGTAATATTTAGAAACTAGATAGGCTAGTTTAGCTAAAGCCCATTGTTAGCCCATTAAGGGTCCATATGGCCGACCACTTAGTAGTATTTATACCCCTCTCCACATCGTGGAGAGGGTTGGTTGTTCATTTATTTTTCACATAGTAATTTAATATTTGTTTTCTTTCTTTCTCTCACTAAGTGTTCATCCAACCACCTCTATTTCTCTCTCTAAACCCTAGATCAAATTCATACCTTGTGTGTGTTAAGATATCCTTCAATTGGTATCAGAGCCATGGGTTGTTTGTGAAGGTTTTGTGTGCGTTTGTTACTCGACTTATGCGTGTATTTGGTTCTTCACCTTTTGAGGGTTTAAAAACCATAAAGCTTTCATCTTTCTTCTTTATTTATCTTATTATATGCTAGTTGTATAAGAAAATCTTTGAAAAACCATTAAAAATTCCATCTTTTTGAGTCTTTTTTATTCGAACAAGGGTTTTGTACCAATAATCTTGATTTCAAATTTTTCGTGTCAAAAACATTAAAGTTTGTGTTTTAAGGTTCTTATAGTCTTAGATAGGTAAGAAGTACAAGAAAAATCGGGTAAAAACGTCAAAAATTGAGTCTTTTTAAGTTTTTTTCTGTTTTGAGTTTCAAAGGTTTTCAAGCGAGTTATACGTTCAGGCGAGTTATACGTGTTTGTTCAGGAATTATACGTATTTTTTCTTGGGCGAATTATACGTCATTTGTTCAGGCGAATTATATGTGTGTGACTCAGGCGAATTATAAATCAGAACGTTGGTTTGTTTATTTAGTGCAATGATTACTTATCTCGAGGTGGCATATCATTCTTAAGATTAAGGCAGTACTTCTTCCTTAAACCTAGATACGTAGAATTTTGTCACAATTAAACGCATCCGCATAAAGCAACCTTATTTGCTAATTATAATCTATCTTAGGGATTAAAGCAATGATGATCTTGTTAAACCCTTGCTCATGGAGACTTTACCCACTTACTGCTTAACGGCTCTTTATATACTAGTAGTCTACTGTTCGAGTCCTTACCAATGGAATAAGAACGTACTCGTTGATCCCAGAGTCACCTGCTGGTCCAACTAAGCTCACTAAACTAAAGGCAAAGATAGGTCAATATTTGTAATCCTATGATTCTAAACATATAAATTGCAATATGGAGAACTATCCCGGACTCTTAGCCTACGCCCAAACAACACCGAAGTTGCAGCACATTAAATATGTAGGACTAGACCCAGTTGAATGATAGGTCGCTTACTTAAGCACGTAAACAAGTATAAGATAAACATAAACAAGCAATCAATGATAAATTAAGCAATCGAGATAAACAAACCAAATAGTCAGATCTTTATAATAATGGCTAATACCCAAAGGTATTAGCCTTCAAACGTCATAATTAATACAAAAGTAGTCATTTAGCTAAGGTAAACTAACCGAGTTAACGTATGATACCAAAAACTAAATGATTACAAGAGTACAAGAAATTACACGTTGTCTCCTATGGAATTAATTGCGTTGCTCGACCTCTTATGCTCTTCTTCTCCTCTGAAAATCAACTTTTGTGGTTTAGGTATCGAAAATATGATTTTGCACACTTAAAACTCGTTTTTTGAGTTTTCTATTTATAAGGTCTGGAAAAAGGTCGATACGGCGTATCGAAAGTCTTTGATACGGCATATTGAGGATTTCTTGGAGTAGGGACCACGTTTTATATCTTCCAGAATATTTTATTTCCGTATGGCTTGAATATGGCGTATTGGTCTTTCTAGATATGGCGTATTGGATCTTGTTTCCTTCATGGTCTTTGGTGAAGTGTAGGCACATATACACCGTATCTTCCTTGATGGATACGGCATATTGGTTGTTAGAACAATAATCTTTAAATATCTTCGTTTAAGCTCCAAAATGCGTGCCTTTTAGTCAACTTTCACCAATTACTCCATAATTACTGCAATTCTCAAATACAAACGATTAAGTAACAATTCTTTGCAATAATTATATAAAATAGGTTAATTACATGGGATAAATGATGTTATAAAAGTGACGTTATTTGATGTCATCAATCCCTTAAAACAAATAGCATCACCCCTCACTAAATGCTTCAAGAGATAAGAAAAACATGCATCACTAGGAGGAAACACTCACCTTCATCCATATCCATCATACCCTCCTGTGGCATGGCATAGAAAGGACTAAGAAGTGTCATCTTGCACCACTCTCTATTCCAATCAACATGGTATGCCCACCTAGACCATTTACCCTTCATAATATGAAGGCCTTCCTTATGGTACATTTAACTAGATAAAGATCTAAATTGACCCATAATAGATTAACAGTCCCTTCCTAGGCCAAACTGAAAATACTATAAAGGTCAAAAAGACATTTTACCTAGAAAAACTCCAAGATACAAGGTCCTTCCCTATTGTAATGTTATGAAAATATTAGATCTACCATGAGTTACCTAGTCTGATGTAAAGCTCAGACCCAAAACACTCTTTAGGTAGAACAACTCTTACTTCCACTCCTTATTATTTTCACATTCCATGTAGCTTCCATTTTCCTTACAACAACTGAATCTTTAACTGACAGACTCATTAGAGAAGTTCTAACGCTCTCATCAATCTGCTACATAATACCTTCCTCAGTTTGCTTCTTTTTCTAAAAGAGTCTTGTATTTCTTTCTGAAAGAGTTGACGTTTTGTTAAAAAATAAGAGGATTCGTTTTTGCTCCTCTCTAAGTCTAAACATTATTTGGAGTGTTCCCAAATGTTTAAATATCATATACATACCTTTATTGAAGTTTTCACATGTGTCGAGTAAGAGAAAAGCCGACAAAACTAAATCCGTAAAAACAGATACCGTGAGTGGCGCGCTGGCCATGCGCTGACGCTTTCCTAGCGTGCCAGATATACAAATTCGTTTTATCGGATTTTAGCTATCGTTTGTTATTTTACGTTTTGTAAACGTTTATTTGTCGTTGTTAAAACATAAAAGAGATCCTAGTAAATGTTGCACCAACAATCTCCCCCTTTTTGATGATGACAAATAAAATTTTAGAAAGCAAATAAAATTACAAACGTAGTGAAGATGAAGACCGCCACTGATGTAAGAACACGTGAAAAAATAAAATTTTGAAGAACATCTTAAATATGATATAAGAACACGTGAATAAATGATTGAATTCTCAAATGGATGATATATAACGGAAAATCTTTCACTTAAGCAGCAAATTAAACTCGCTTGAACAAAATCTTAAAATCAAATCAAACAAAAGGATTCTTATGGCACACTTTTACGGTTTTCACAAACGAATCCAAGAAAAGGAAAGTAATTATATAGATTAAGAATAATTTTAGAAAAAAATATTAAGGAATAGGATAATAATAGTAAATACAAAGAGTGTCAATTTAGGCACAAACAGTCACATGCTAACAAAGCCGACAAGTTTTTTATGATTACACCCACAAACAACTGTCTTTGGTTATCAAAATATCCTTTTTCTTAAGAAAGCTCTGCGGATTAAGCCAACCTTGTATGATGGTAGTGTTATATCTAGTAAACATGTTGCTTGTCTTGTGATTGATGATGAAGAGACATTGATTTTGGAAGAAGTAATTCGATCTAAAATGCTTGCAAAACAAAACGACCCAATGTCAAAAGAAAAGAAAGTTAATACAACTCCAATTAATTATGTTGAGTTAAATCGATTATCTGAAGATTTTGGTAAACGTTTTGTTCCACAACAAGGATTGTCTGATGAACAAGCTTTCTGGTTACAAACTTTACACCCTAATACTGATCAATCTGCTTCGTAACCTGTCTAAATTAAGGCACCTAAGGAACTTCCTAAGGTAAGCATGGTTAATACAAGTCTTAAAAAGCTTAAATACCATCTTGGCTATTTGACAATGTGGTGAAAAAGCGGATTACACCTGATGCTATTACAGAAGGGGAGTGGGGGTTTGAACAAACTAAAGCTATTTTACGTGAAATAATTTCTATTTTTAAAGACTTAATAATACATAATCCATGTTTATGATAAATTTTTTTTTTAAATAAGAATAACAGAAGTACGGAACAGTTTTTACCAGACGAAAGCTACTGTTTAATAGTATTTTTTAGACAAACAATGTTTTGAAATTCATAAGAAATAACTTTTTCTTGAAAATGACCGACTCTTACAAAAAATCATGTCTCAAGATGTTATGATATGTGTGATGAATTCAACTATTGTTTTTGATAATGTGCATTTGCAAATGTAAAGTAGTGAATCTTGTGTGAAGTGTTTGGATCTTGATGTTGAGCTTTTGAAATCAAAAAATGTGTATAATGATCTTTCAAAAAGTTACTCATAACTTGAAAACACTGCATTTCTCTTGAGTTAACAATGCAACTCAATCAAGAAAATTTTTAAAAGGATTCATTAAGTAATAATTAAAATGCCCTTGAAATTCAGGAATATTTTGGACAAATAATGTTGAAAATCACAAAGCTACCAGCTAAAGACACTAACGAATTTGTAAGTTGAAGAACCATATCAAATCGTATGAGAAAAATGACACGAAAGAGAAAAGTTCAGACATGAATGATGAACTTGAGACCATTAATAGTGAATTGGAGCATAGTGTGCACGAAATTACTTACTCAAAATGAGCATTTACATAAAGAAATTGAACATTTAAAAAGAGTTTAACAAAGATCACCTTTTGATTCGATAAAAATAGACACTTCCTCTCTAAAGAATCACGATGACTCTTGATTGTTCATTGAACTCTAAGCTACTGACAAATGCTGTTTATAAAACGTAAATTCAAGACAAGGTTTTTGTGATTACATCATTAAAAAACAATTTACAAAAAATAAAAAGGAAAGAAATTTTTGAAATGCTACACAAATACCAATTGCCACCAACTGTTGCACCAGGCCATTCAAGATAGACCTTAGATCCTTTATCTCTTAGACATTGAAAAATAGAGAAGCTCACATGACTACTTAAGCAGCACTCAGGAAAAACAAATAACATACTTCAGGGAATAGTTGAACAAGCTAAAGCAAAATAGCCGTTAGACAATGCGTTAGACTTTGCATGTAAGCATGCCAAACGAATTCAGGACTTACTTGTTTATGTTCGAGACACATTCCCTAATGCCTATAAAATTGATTGCTGTCACAACTATGAACAAAGTCAAGAAAGTTAGGTTTTCCAAACCTCTCACGTCCTCACGCATACCATCATCAATAGAGTTTAATCTAAAACACCTATCCTAACACAAACCTGTGTTTATCTACAAGATTGATTGAAGTGTTCTACTAGTACTTGCAGATCACAGCCTTTAGGCAATAAAAAGAATGATAGGATCTCGCAAACACTAAGTAGCAACATGAAGAATAAAGTAGAAGTCCAATGTAGGAGAGTTAAATTAAGTTCAAATAAAAAGAATCGTATTAAAGACCCTATTTGTGATGCAAATGTTAAGCATACTATGTTAAATGCGTATTCTGAGTTAATTTATCTTAAATGTAATCAATGTATGTTTGATGCAAATCATGATGTGTGTTTCCTTGATTTTGTGAATGATGTGAATGTGCGATCTAAATCTAAGTCTGCTAAGAAAAGCCAACATTATAATATTTAGAAACCTACGGGTAAAGTGTTCACTGAAGTAGGACATAAGTGGAAACCAACAGGAAGACTTTTCACTATAGTTGGTAACTCATGCCCTTTAACTAGGATCACTCCCAAGAAAATAGTGCATATTAAGGAAACCATTTCTAATTCAGTTGAAACACCAAAACCAAAGATTAAAATCTATAGTAAGAGACCCAAACAAATAAAATCAGTAGGTTCAAGTAAAAAAGTTAAGATTGTAGAATCTATGATTGCTAACAACTCAAAACCCAATCATTTGTGGCGATCCAATGCTACAGATGTTCCATCATCTTCTTTTTTTGTCAATGACAGGTTGTCTAGATTGTTCTCTGGTATCTAGGCTCCGGATGCTCAAAACATATGACAGGGACCGCTCTTAGCTCATGAACTTTGTCAGTAAGTTTCTGGGAACTATTCGATTCAGAAATGACCAAGTTGTAAAAATTATAGGGTATGGTGACTATCAGCTGGGAAATGTAATTATCTCAAGGGTATACTATGTTGAGGGGCTTGGACATAACTTGTTTTCTGTTAGACAATTTTGTGACGCGGATCTTGAAGTTGCTTTTAGGAAAAACATTTGCTTTATTCAGAATTTAGAAGGTGTTGATCTACTTTCAGGCTCCAGAGACACAAATTTGTACACAATTTCTCTTGATGACATGCTAAAGACTTCTCCGATCTGTCTTCTATCAAAAGCTTCAAAGACTAGAGCTGGTTATGGCACCGTCGATTATCGCATCTCAACTTCGGTACTCTTAACAAGCTAGCCAAAGACGGTCTTGCTCAAGGCATTCCAAAGCTTAAATTTTAGAAAGATCATCTGTGTTCATCATGTGCATTAGAAAAAAAGCAAGAAATCCTCTCATCAACCCAAAGCTGAGGACACTAACCAAGAGAAACTATATCTTTTGCATATGAATCTTTATGGCCCGATGCGTGTGGAGAGCATTAATGGGAAAAAGTATATCTTGGTGATTGTTGATGATTATTCTTGATTTATTTGGGTCAAATTTCTGAGATCAAAGGATGAATCTCCCGAGGCTATCATCAAATGCATCAAAAATATTCAGGTTCGTTTGAATGCCACTGTCCGTAATGTTATAACAGATAATGGAACTAAATTTGTCAATCAGACTCTTCGTGATTTATATGAAAATGTCAGCATTTCACATCAAACTTCTGTTACTTGCACTCCTCAACAGAATGGTGTTGTTGAAAGATGAAATCGAACTCTTGTGGAAGCTGCTCACACAATGTTGATATTTTCAAAAGCTCCACTGTTTCTATGGGCTGAAGCAATCAATACAGCTTGTTATACCTAGAACCGTTCCTTGATCCATCTTTGCTACAACAAAACTCCTTATGAGCTGATGCACGACAAGAAGCCAGATTTATTGTTTCTTCATGTCTTTTTTTCACTCTGTTATCCGACCATTAACAGTGAGGATTTGGGTAAACTAAATGCAAAAGCCGATATTGGTATTTTTGTTGGCTACACACCTGCAAAGAAAGCTTTCAAAATATATAACAGAAGAACCCGAAAAATCATGGAAACCATCCATGTTATGTTCAATAAGCTGACAGCAATGGCTTCTGAACAATTCAGTTCAGGACCCGGGATTTAATTTTTGACTCTTGCAACATCCAGTTCAGGAGTCGTTCCAAACCCTATTCCTCAACAACCTTGTAATCCCTTAAATAGAGATGATTAGGATCGTTTGTTCCAACCCATTTTCGATGAATACTTCAATCCTCCAACTATTGATGTCTCTCCAGTTCCAGTAGCTGCTGAACCAAGAGCCGTTGATATAGCCGATTCACATGTGTCTACGTCAATTGACCAAGATGCACCATCAACACAAGAACATGAACATTCTCTAATTATTTCTTAAGGTGGTGAAGAATCACCAAGAACACCACATTTTCATGATGATCCTCTTCACGAATCTCTTCATGAAGACTCGACTTCTCAAGGATCGTCATCTAATGTGAGACTATCCTACACTTCATTTGAAATTCTTGGTAGATGGACTAAGGATCATCCAATAGCAAATGTGATCGGAGATCCTTCTCGCTTTGTTTCCATAAGAAAGCAACTCAAAACTGATGCCATGTGGTGTTACTTTGATGCCTTCCTAACTTTTGTATAGCCAAAGAATTTCAAACAGACAATGACTGAACCATCTTAGATCGATGCAATGCAAGAAGAAATTCATGAATTTGAAAGACTAGAAGTTTGGTAATTGGTGCCGTATCCAGATAAAGTCATGTTGATCAAACTAAAATGGATTTATAAGGCCAAGACAAACGAATTTGGCGGGGTACTAAAGAATAAGGCTAGATTAGTTGCACAAGGATTTAGGCAAGATGAGGGAATCAATTTTGAGGAATCATTTGCACCGGTTGCAAGAATAGAGGCCATCCATATCTTCATAGCAAATGCCACCAACAAGAATATGATGATCTACCAAATGGACGTTAAAATGACATTCTTAAATGGCGAGCTCAAAGAAGAGGTCTATGTACAAGCTCAAAAAGGCCCTTTATGGTCTCAAACAAGCACCACGTGCATGGTACGACATGCTGTCAAGTTTACTCATTTCACAACATTTCTCTAAAGGTGCAGTTGATCCAACACTCTTTACAAGAAAATCAAAAAACGAATTATTACTGGTACAAATTTATGTTGATGATATAATATTTGCATCAACTAATATTACTATATGTAATGAGTTTTCTAATCTGATGACAACTAAGTTTAAGATGTCGATGATGGGGCATATGTCATTCTTTTTAGGATTATAAATTTCTCAAAGTCCCAGAGGTATCTTTCTAAACCAATCAAAATATGCTTATGAAATTATTAAAAAAATATGGTTTGCTAACTAGTGATTCTGTAGACACACCTATGGTGGAAAAGAATAAACTGGATGAAGATCTACAGGGGACACCAGTTGATGCTACACTTTACCATGGCATATTTGGATCCCTCATGTATCTGACATCTAGTAGACCCAAACTTATCTATGCAGTCTGCTTATGTGCTCGGTATCAGGCAAAGCCTACCGAAAAGCACCTACATGCGGTTAAACAGATCTTTCGATACCTAAAGGGAACCATTAACATGGGTCTCTGGTACTCAAAGGATACCAATATGTCTCTAACAACATGTTCAAACGCAGATCACGCGAGGTGTCAGGACACTAGATGTAGTACATCAGGAAACGCTCAATTCTTAGGTGATAAACTTGTTAGTTGGTCTTCCAAGAAGCAAAAAAGCACTGCGACCTCGAGTACAGAGGCTGAATATATTGCCTTATCTGGGTGTTGTTCTAAAATCCTATGGATGCGATCACAACTAACAGATTATGGGTTTACATTCAATAAGATTTCTCTGTACTGCGACAACAAAAGTGCGATTGCTCTATGCTGCAATAACGTTCAACACTCTAGAGCCAAACACATTGATGTACGTTACCATTTTATAAAGGAGTAAGTGGAGAATGGAATAATGGAACTATACTTTGTTCGGACGAAATATCAACTGGCTGACATCTTCACCAAACCCTTGCCACGAGAAAGATTCAACTTCTTGATCGAAAAGCTTGCTATGAGAAGCATGTCTCTGGAAATGCTAAAATGTCTGACAGAAGAAGAGGACGAGTAATGATGGTAACTCGTGGTATATCCTGTGTATTATATGTATATATGAAAACATAAAAACCTAATTTTTTTTTCATTTTATATAAATTTTTCAAAAAGATAATATAAAAATATAAAACAAGAAAAGAAAATAGAAAATTAAAAAATTAGAAAAATACAAAAATAGGTATCTCTAACATGTCTTCTGAAAATCGATAACATTTACAGCCTTAGAAATGTCGTTTAATAATGATACGAGGCTGTAAATGAAGTTCGAGCAGAAGTTCAAAAAGCTTTCAAAACATGTCAAAATGGATTGCTATTATTTCCGATAGCAACCCGGTCTTCAATTTAAAGGTAAGTATTTCAAAAAGAAAACTTGACCTCTCAATGGGAAATTAATTTTTCTCGAGAATGAATTACTTCATATTCATTCACAGGCTTGTGTTTACTTTGCAACACAACTCGTGCTTCCTTTATACAAATTAATGTACGTGTCAGTGCGTTTATTTTTCAAAATAAGAGAAATCTTATTTCATGGTGTTAATTTTTCAAAAATAAAATAATCATCTCAGTAATTCATCAAAAAAATAATTTTTCATGGCATTTGACCACTCAAACAATGACTACAGCTCTTTAAATAGAAAATGGGTCATTGTTTGAGGGGGAGACAATGTCAAAATTATCTTCTTCAAAATCATCAAGTAATAATTGAAAAAAGGTTTTTAAACAATAACTAGATAATATTTAAAGGGGGGTTAATTAATTTTAACTTATTTGAGCATTATATGTTATGTGTTTATACCTTTAGGGATTTGATAGCAAATCTTTAGGCTTAGTCTAGTTTATAATACTTTAGGGACTAAAAGTCTTAAAAGTGAAACTAGTTTAAACCTTAAGAAATGTTACTAAGTAAAATGCAAAAGGGCATACACTTGAGGGGGCTTTTGTGCCAAGCTTGAAAAGATTTAAACACAAACACCCCCTTACCCCATCACTTTCACACACAAACACAAACACACTCAAAGTTTTTTTGTTTCCCTCCCTCTCTTCAAATTCATCACCCACAAGATCATCTTCAAAACGCAAATTTCAAGCCTTAAGGTAAATTACAAAAGTGTTCCTTTCCATCTAAACAACTAATATGCAAAAGGAATTAGGTTGCATCATGATTTTTAGCTCGAAATCTCTAGAAATTGGTTTAGGGTTCGTGAAAATTAAAAGTGGACCAAATCCCAAATTGATTGAGGGGCTTTGATGGGTAAGGGGTGTAGAACACACGTGTATAACAGTTTTACATGAGGATAACGTATGAGTGCCTTATGCTTGATTCTTGTGTTCAAAAAATTAGGTTTTAGGGAAAGACTTAAAAAAGTTTGTGGGTTTGTGGTTAATATGTGTTAGTATGCCTTCTTGAATGTATTAGAGTAAGAATATCCATGTCTTGAATGAATATTTTGTGAGCTTGGGTAAAACGTGTGATAGGTTACTCGTTTTGTACTCTAAGTGAAAATTTTTATGGTTGATTCATGTTATAACTGATATATGATGTTTGTGTATGCTTGGTTCATGATTGTGTGTATTTTAATTGCCTGAAATTTAAAGTTCGTGTTAATTCAAAATTACATAGGGCGATTTATACACTGTGGATATAGGGGGCGATTTATACACTCTCGTATAGGGGGTGATTTATACGTCAATCATAGGTGCGCTTTGTACGTTATCCCTTTAGGCGGCGATTTATCACGTTTCCTTATATTCGGCGATTTAAACGTTTATCCCTATAGCGCGATTTATACGTTCTACTATAGGTATCAATTTATACGTATCTCTGTATGGGGCAATTTATACACACGACATTAAGGAGGCAATTTATACATTTTACATTAAAGGGGCGATTTATACACTCTTCATTAAGGGGGCGATTTATACATTGGTCAAAACATAAGGCAATTTATACAGCTATTCTAGGGGGCGATTTATATATAGAATCATTAAAGATGATTTTTCTTGAATGTTTTTACTTGATAACTCATTAGGAAATTCGCTTTTATACCATATTAAGTTTGCAAATAGAATGTGTTTGACCAATTGTTTAGTTTGTTAACCTGTAAGTTGAAATTTCAGATTAATGTCCCTCGTCTTAGACTTTGTTAACCCTGATAAAAATGTGATAAAATCTGTCTAGTTAATTCAATAAGTAGCTTCTCTAGAGTCTATCCCATGAATCAATTAGGTCAATCAGTGAAATATAAATTTTGCTTTATATGAACGATATTGGAATATTCTTAGTAGAAACATGAATCCAGTTGCCGCTCAACAAGTTGCACTGTGACAATAGTTTGGTTAAAAAGTTCTTGAATTGACACTGAAGATTTCATGAAATCCTCCATAAAAAAAGATTTGTCCCCAGACTCCCCAACTAATGTTGTTGAACCCTTTCCGAAGAAGAAATGGATTCATTTATCAGAAACTCGGGTACACTGGCAATTGTGATATGAAATATCTGAGATCCACACAGATCATACGCACCATCCCAGAGAACATTGATGCATATCATTAATAGTGCATCTCTATGAATCTACAGGTCTTGATAGGCTCAGGCCGTTCAAAGATCTCAAATCTTGTGGGGATGTTTCAACCAGAAGAATGTTGACGATGTTTTCTTACTGAGAGAAGACTATATAGTTTCAAAGTTGAATACAGAGAAATAAGTCCGGCACATAAAGAGACTGCACTATCCTAAGATTTCCTAAATTATGAATCAGTTATTTCATCTATAAGGACAAAAACCTCTCTAAGAGAAACAGATAAATCTTCACATAGTTCGTGATGATAGCTTGTTGGTACACTGAAGTTGTTTCCAAAACCAAACCCAAAAGACTATCATTTATGGAGCTCATATTTATGAAGAGAATTGATTAATCAAGACATTTCAAAAGCCTCAAGACTTATCTCGACTTTGCTACTGTAGAAACTACTCCCTAAGAAAGCAAGGAGTTTAGGAAAGTTGCTTCACCCTCAAAGAAACTGTCTCCTGTCTTAGAAGAAGAACCTGCAAAGAAGCCTAAGTAAGCTAAGAAACCTGCCAAGAAGTCTACAACTGTGCTAACAACAGGTGTTGTCATCAGAGACACTCCTAGTGAGTCTGTGTTGAAGAAGAAATCACTAGCTAAAGTTGATAGAGGCAAAGGCATGGATCTTATCTCTGATGTAGCAGTATTTGAAGCTGCTCAGCTCAAGAAAACTCTCAAGAAAAGAAAACAGGAAACTCACAAGCTTCATGCAAGTGGCTCAGGTGATGGAGTTGGTTCCCATCCAAAGGTTCCTGATGAGTCTCAAGACAAGACAACTAGTACAAAAGAAGGAACTGGTACTATACCAGGGGTTCCAGATGTACCTAAATACCAGTCTGAGAGTGAAAATGAATCTTGGAGAAATAGTGAAGATGATGATAGAAATGATGATGACAGTGATGATGTCACCAATGATGATGATGATGATGATGATGTTGACAATGATGCTGATGGTAACAATGAAGCAAGTGACAGTGTGATGTGTCGTTGTGTGGTTGTAAATTATGATTCAAGTTTTAAATTTATATTTTGCCGAGTTAACCAAAAATAACACTTTAACGGGCAGTGTACCCGGTCGGTGGTAGATTCGTAGTAAGTAAGGTGTCGATCACTAAAAGCAAGAAACACTTTCAATTTATTAATACTTTGGTTTTCCTAATCTAAGTTAGTTTAATCTATGCTAAACCAATGTTAATTCCTAAATCTAATGGATAAGGGGGGGTTTTCAGTCTGAGAGACTGGCACGGGTTTAGTAGTGACTAAAACCAATTCAAGACACTAAAACACACGCAAGCAAATTAACAAAAGATAAAAGAACAGTCTAGCCAAATATAAGAAAACTGTATTAAACATTATTAATCCAATCAAAACATTGGTTTGTTTATTTAGTGCAATGATTACTTATCTCGAGGCGACATATCATTCTTAAGACAGGCGGTACTTTTTCCTAAGACCTAGACATGTAGAATTCTATCACAATTAAACTCATCCGCATAAAGCATCCTTATTTGCTGATTATAATCTATCTTAGGGATTAAAGCAATGGTGATCTTGTTAAGCCCTAGCTCATAGACTTTACCCACTTATTGCTTAATGGCAATTCATACACTAGTAGTCCACTAACCAAGTCTTTACCAATTAATCAACAACGTGCTCGTTGATACCAAGGTCATCTTATGGTCCAACTAAGCTCACAATCTAAGGGCAAAGATAGGTCGTTAATTGTGATTCTATTGGTCTAGATGTATAAATCACTATATGGAGAGCTATCCCGACATCTAGATTACTTGGTCCGTATCACTAGATCCAGTTGAATGATAGGTCGTATACAAAAGCACAGAAACAAGTAAAAATTGATAAACATAAACAAGCAATCAACGATAAATTAAGAAATCGAGATAAACAAACCAAACATTAAGATCTTTATAGCAATGGATAATACTCGAAGGTATTAGCCTTCAAACATCATAATTAATACAAAAGTAATGATTTAGCCAAGGTAAACTAACCGAGTTAATGAATGATACCAAAAACTAAACGATTACAAGAGTATAAGAAATTACACGTTGTCTCCTATGGAATTTATAACGTTGCTCGACCTCTTTTGTTCTTTTTCTCCTCTGAAAATCAACTTTTATGGTTTAGGTATCGAGAATATGATTTAGCACACCCAAAACCCGTTTTTGAGTTTTCTATTTATAGGGTCTGGAATATGGTCGATACGGCGTATCCAAAGTCTTAGATATGACGTATCAAGGGATTTCTTAGAGTAGGGACCACGTTTGACATCTTCCAAAATATTTTATTCCATATAGCTTAAATACGGCGTATTGCCTTTCTTGGATACGACGTATTGGATCTTGTTTCCTTCGTGGTCTTTGGTGAGTGCAGGCACATACGCTGTATCTTCCTTGATGGATATGGTGTATTGGTTGTCAGAACAGTAATCTTCAAAACATCTTTGTTTAAGCTCCAGAATGCGTGCCTTATAGTTAACTTTCACCAAGTACTCCATAATTACTGCAATTCTCAAATATAAATGATTAAGTAACAATTCTTTGCAATAATTATACAAAATGGGTTAATTACATGGGATAAATGATGCTATAAAAGTGACGTTATTTGATGTCATCAAATATCCCCCCACTTGAATCCTACTTGTCCTCAAGTAACCTTTAGAAGTTTATGAAAATATATCCCTAAGGATTTTTCCGTTTAAGCATTTATTTGATCTATTACAAGTACAAAACCAAACACCTCATGAAATTGGAAGATGAAAACACTCAAATCACTCAACTAATCTATGTGGTAACATGTAACTAATTCGCTTAATTGCTCAGTTACGAGTATTCTATCATAGGCTTGGCAAGGATACACATCTTCACCACTAGAGCTAAGGAGTAACAAGTTTATAAAGGTAAAATGGGTTTTTATAATAAGGCTTAGGTTTGATCATTCTACAAACTTTCACTAAAAGTACCACACCAACAAGGCAGCTGAAGGACATATACATAGCCGTAATGACAGAATAGACATGTGTGTTCGATCACATCCTCATTCGAGTTTAACCAAGGGTTAGGATGAAGAATGATATAGGGTAGGGATCTTCTAACTTTCACTAATAGTAATAAACTAACAAGGGCTGAGACATGCATACATGGCCGTAACGACAGAATAGACATGCATGCTCGATCACATCCTCATTCATGTAAAACCCGTGGTTAATTATTAGGAAAGGGAATTAAATTGTTGTTAAACAAAATTACAAAACAAATAGACTAGGTCCAAGATATAAGTTGCTAGACACTTTTTCCCGACCATTACCATGATAAAGATAAAATTATTTACAAACGTCTTGATCATAGATAAAAAACAACAACCTGAGTTGGCGTTCCCATAACGGTCAACTTCCTAATCATCCCATACTTTACATACTTTTACAAGACATGTGGCGATATCTACCACTTTATTCAATACTCTACATCGTTGACTTATAGTATCAATGAATAATCGATCCTTCATATAATTCCTTTGGTCTAAGCTTTTGCGAAACGATTATCTTCAAACTTTCCTCCAATTTTTTGTTGCGATTTTCTAATTTTTTTGATTTTTTTTACTACACTATACTACGAAACTCGATGTAATTTCACCATCTTCACGATCATAATAACTCTGGATAATTTCTTCAGTAATTCTTCGTTCTTCGGACGTAACAATAATTACGTTGGTAGTAAAAATACATGAGTTTTAACTACTTTATACATTCCCATTTGCAATGTGCAAATTTTTTCCCAACCGTACCAAAGATAGAAAATTGACACAAGACTCGAGAAATACATACTTTACACTTTAAGCAACTAGCAACTGATAAATAGACATAATCTAACAGGGTAGGCTAAGGTGTAAAAGTGTAATGAAATAAACAGTTGGTATAATTCCTAAAAGATTGGCTCTATTGGTTTTTCTAGGGGTATCTTACTCTTAAGATGAAAGTAAACAAAAAGGTTTATATGGGGATTTAATTAACCAGGGTAGTTAGTTAATAAAACAACATATAAAGGCTTTTTGGGTGTAATCCTAAAAATTTACCAATTTAAACAAGTTACTCCATCTAAATCCATAGTACTTATTATTGTGGTCTCAAATATATGTACCAAGCCAAGTTCTAAAGTCTACAACATCACCAGCACACTCATATTTTTGTGGAATTTGGGTAAACATTTAGAAACGAATAAGGTTAAATCCTCACAATATCTAACAAGGGTTATTGTTTGCGGGTTATGTATCAGGTAATTTCATAAAAGTATGCTTGATTTTTTTAAATTTGAGCATAATTTAAGCATTTTATGTGAAAAATAGGATAAGTATACATTCTAATTCCCATCCCCCCACTTGAATTATTGTTGGTCCCTTGGAATCTGATATAAGGTTTATCAAATTAAACTAATCAGATTCCATAGCAACAAAGTGAGTTTTAAACAAATATATAAACAATATAAAGAACAAGTTTAAAACACACAGAAGTACTTTTCAACGTACAGAATTTTATTAGAATCAAATAAAGAATCTATGACACACGTTGCTTACGGAATAGTAAGGTGGTTGAATGACAATTGGGGTTATATCTCCTTTGAACTTATTCTCTAACCAAAGTTATGAGAACAAGAAAACAAACTTGTTATGACTAAACTGAAGCTTTAACTTTCAGTAGTACGAGTCAGTTTGTTTGAGAGATAAATGAACTCTTCAATGTGTATCACATTAATTGGAAGAGATAACATTTACTCTGGGAATCCCTTTCCTTTTATAGGCAAAGGGATTAAGGTTTACAAGTTTTAACCTAGCTACTTGGCAAGCATTAAATGGGTGGTTGAGCTATAATTTAATACACGTTTGCTTTCTAGTACTAGGTATAGTCCTTGAAGGAAAGTTGTTATACTTCTATACCAACTTTAGAAGTAGTATTTCCCAAGGAGATTGCTTTATTCCTTTTGACATAAAGCAATCTTTTTCCCGCCTTGTAAACCTTATAGAAGTGAAACACACGTTTCGACTTCTGTTAAGGAGATAGACAATGTTTAGCTTGGAATTGTCAGCAAAGCTGAACTAAAGCTCCAACCAAGAGTCTTTCTTTAGTTTCTGTATCGTTGCATACACTGAAGTTAAGATACTTCCCAATCTTCTAAGGACCTGAAGAGCTAATGCTGAAGGAACTTCAGCGACTGAAGCTGAAAGGCTTCAGTGACTCAAACTGAAAGACTCCAGTTTGAGAAACACTTAGGGGATTTTATGTTTAAATCTACCAAAAGACTGAAGGGCTCAGGAACTGAACCCAACAATCTCCCCCTATTTGAAAATACAAATAGCCTAAGTTAAAATCAATTGTAAGTGAGCAAAACAACTTCTTCTTACATAATTGATATAAATGGAATAACATAAACTGATAACCTTTCATTCTAACTTTCATTACAATACATTTACAAAAGATAAAGTTATTACAAAAGATTTCATTCTACTGCCTTAACTGTTCAATGACTCTCATCTGCTTAAGTGGATTCAGGTTTCTCTTATCAATTTCAGCAACCAGAAGAGAACTGAAAGTCCTGGCATGATTATCAAGCCCTAGACCTTAGTGAAGTCTGAAGAAGATTTCTTGTACAGTATATAATATGGTGTTTGGGAAATCTATAAAGTCTTTAATGGTAACAAAATCCTGTCTGTGATGTGAATTAAAAAATCATACCAATGACAGGTTCATTAAGCACCATACTTGGTAAATGATCTTCATACTGAACTAATAACTTAAGCCTTTTGTTAGCTTTGAAGTAGTCGTAGATGTCATCAGCATGCTTTCTTTTCTTGTTTTCAAGATCATTTAGTTTGTCGAGAGGGTCCTGTTTGCTTAGAGGAATATCCAAGTTTATGCCTAGTTCTGCTTCAGTTGTGTGAATGTAGTCCATTCTTGTTCCTATCTGTTTATAGATGATTTCCCATCCTTTCTAATTCTTTTTGGACATGCTTCCATTACTTCTCTCCATTTGGCAAGGTGCAGATCACTGGCTTTGAAATTGGGAATAATTTCACTTGTACCATCCTCTTTGTACACTTTGAGTGTAATTGGACCCTTTCTGGTCAAGACATCACAGTTGGTGATTCTTAATGCTGCTCTTTTATTCAACATTTTGTCATAGTATTTTTCATACTGTAACTTGTCATTGTAGTACTTGTTTACCACCTCTAAACCAAGAAGATCAATTAATTCTTCTTTCCTTATTTCACCTTCACATCTGGCAGCTTCATCTTTTGCTTCCTCCTCTATTTTCTTTTGTGCACTGATTTATTCTTTGGTTAAATAGACATGTTCTCCACCTTAGTGACAAAGTCAAACTTTTTCAGTTCCTTTTTCTTAGAGGATTCAACTGTAGAACCAGGCACGCGTGTTGTCTTATCATTAGAATTAGTTTTTGTACTCTCTTCTTTAGCATCCTCTAAAGACATAGCCTTTTTGCCCTTATCTTTCTTGATATGCTCCCCCTTAGTTTGAGAGGAGTCTTTTGGTGCTCTTTGAGGGAAGGGAGATTGCATTTGAGTTGTGGTTATGATGATTGTTAGAATAAGTGGTGGTGTTGTCTTTTCAGGTTGTGTTTTGTTCAGGTTTACTTATTCAGCTCTTCTTTGAAAAAGCTAGGATATTATAGCTTGATTTGTGTTCTTCTCCCCCTCAGCAGGCATAGTGTTAGCTTGGCCTGCTAAAGGAACACTTTTATCTCCAGCTTTTGATGATGTAGAGACTAAAACCTGAGCAAACTTGTTCAAAGCTTTAGTGACATGTGACAAGAGACCTGGAAGAGCATCCAAGGTCTTTAGCTTAGCTTGAACTGTTGCAACCTGTGCTAGCAAAGAAAGAAATTCCTATGGAAGTTCCCACAGAAGAGTCTTCAGTTCAGCGACTTAAGATGTAAGACTGGTGACAGTCTTTGTAAAGTTCTCTAGTTTGGTAGGAATTTATTTCAACTCTCATGGAAGCTCAATTTCCAAGTTGTGAACTTGATTCTTTATGTAACATTTCTCAATTTTAGGTCATTTTACGACTCCTATTATTCGTCACTATTTAATTTGGTCCGATACGCGTTTACTTTTAAATTAACTTTTAAGCTAAATCGCGTAGACCAGAAATAATCATTTAATGTAAACGGTCATCAAATAAATTAAGGTTTACATCAACCAAGTAATAAATAGTTATTAAGAAGATAATTATTAATTTTTCGTATCTTATTTTTATTGGTCACGCAAAAGTGTTACGTTTCGCAATAAAAATACATTTGGACACACCCCGGAAATACCTAGACTTGCCTAGACTCAAACCAATACCCACTTTTAATCCTCAAACACAAAATTGTATAATTATTGTGTTAATAAACCACCAAGGCCGAATATGGGTAAGATAAACCCACATAAAATTCGTCCTTTGTGTGTTAGCTAACTAGAAAATCTCATATTGATCCCTAAGTACATGTACATCTCCTAGTAATTAAAACTAGTACTTAGTGTCCCCTAACTAACATTTACACAATGGTTAAAAACCATTTAGTCTCTCTTTTTCCCTCCCATACCCGGCTAATGCATGTATATACACACAAATCATAAGATTTCAAGTATCTAAGCATATCTTGTACAAATATTGAGCAATTAAGAGTAGTACTTGAGTGGTTTAGCATAAAACCATGAGTGATTAACTAGAAACCTCTAAACCGCCCCTCCTAGCTCGTTTGTAGTTGGTTTAGGACCAAGAGGAGCTAACTAGCTCATTTGCCTATAAATACACACTTACAACTACACTTAATACATTTCTAAACTCTCAAACTCTCTCACTAAGATAAACCCTTTCATTTCTCCCTATCTCAATCGGCTTACATCAAAACTGAACCATACACGACCCACATTTCAATTTCAAGGACACAAGGTACATTTAAGATCGAGTATAAGGGTGTGAAGAGGGAAACACGAACTAAGGATTTGGGTATACAAGCCTTGGAGATTTGGGTTATATGCGTGTGAATATAAACGTGTTGAGTTATCTACACGACACTCCTTAAGACTCTAGGACCCTTTGTAAGTCACGACTAAACTCCTCATGTCATTTTTCCATTCGTTACTTTTATAATTTAGTTAATAAGTCACGTAAAACTTGGTTGAGCAACGTATGTGGACAAGAACATGCTTGGCTCGACCCATGCATGGTTCACGCACCCATATTAAACGTATAAGACCTTGTGTGGTGATAACAACAAATAAAACATGATTAAGCATCGAGCTAAGGCTAAACAATCATTTGAAAATACACGAATAAGGACCATGGTGATCATGGGTTCGTTTTACTTTACCACGCAAATCCTATACGTAAACATTTAATGAAAACGAGACCACTTGCTTGGGAACGTATATGATAACTATTTAAACGAATGCATGTGTTAAATAGTGATTAATAAACGTTAACTAGGGCTTAACGAAATGGTTAGAGACCTAGAACCAAATTATTAAGCCAAAGGAGTATATTCGGGTCACTTGGGGCCCAACAGCCACTATGGAAGCCTAACAGGCCCAACAAGTGGTTTCCTAAGAGACACAGCTTATTTAATAAGCTATACGAGCTTATTAGGGACTAAGGATGCTTATTGAAATTAACACGAACCTAAACACAACCTAAAAACAAAGCCGAACCCTTATCGAGCTTACTAGCCCACGATAGAGCCTAACAAGAGCTAATAAGCCACAATAAGTTCAAACAGCTTATTGGTAAGCTTATACAGCTTTGATGAGCTTAATGGACCTAAATATAGCTAATGGACCTTAATGGACAAAGTCTAACCATTAGAAACCTTATTCGGGTTCCTATTGGGCCTAAGAAGCACAATAGGGAGCTTATTAGCTTATTGGATAAGCTGACCAAGCAAACAGGCCCCATTATGCTTAATAAGTCTAAGAAATAAGTTAAAACACTAATGAAACCTTTTAAATATATTTCGGGTTTGAGTTATTGGGCTCACAAGCCCAATAAGCTCGAATAAGCTCCAATAAGCTCTACCAGACTTATTTTCAACTTAACGATCTTAAATAAGCTTAATGAAGGCGTTTGTGCTTTTAAAATCCCAATTGGACCTTCAAATGGCTTATTGAACCTTAACGGGTCCAATAAGGCCCAATAAGCTCGGTAAGCCAAAAATAAGCTCATCCGAGCTTATTTATGGGCTAACAACAGCTTATATGACTTATTGGAACTTAATGAAACATAATGCCACTTGTTAGAACTTACTTGGAGTTTAAAATGCGATTTTTACAAGTTAAGGGACTAAAAGTGTCAATTTTGAAACTTAAAGGTTTAAAACTATCAATACACTGTTTTAGAACTTAAGGGACTGTTTTGGTTACTTCTGAAACTTTAGGGATTTATAGGTCATATAAGGACCTAAAGTGTAAACTTTGTAAAGTTGGAGGACTAAACATGTACAAGTGAAAACTTAAAGGTCTAAAGTGTAAATGTTACATTTTCATAAACTAAAGGGACTGTTTTGTAATTATAGAAAACCTAAGGGTATTTTATAAACAAAAGTGATTTCATAAACACTTATCATATCAGACGAATTACATTCGAATAATATACAAGTTAACCTACGATTTAATAAATACGAATATTTATTAATAACATCTATACTTATATACTAGAACGTGTGAGATCGTATACCTTCCCAAGAGCCATCAAGTGAATATAAATACATAAAACATGTGCACCACCACACAAGTGATAACAGTATATATAAACTAACAATTTATTGTAGTTTATACATTGAGTCTTTAGCCTAAATTTGTAGACTAAGACTAGTCGTATTTACTTAGGTATTTGACGGTGTGATTCATACTTGGATATCTATTATCATTTTCAGAGGACTATTTACTAAGGTGAGTTCATTGCCCCATGTTTTACAATTATTTAAATGGTTTACATCCTTGGGGTGAGAACATGCTTTGTTTTACAAATTGGACGCAAGTGTACATTTTATACTATGATTACATGTTTGCCTACGTAGCGATAACCCACTGAGTCCATTATCATGAACTGTCAATTACTGTATTATGAGCGCAAATGTTATAAATAGATCAATTTGGGATTGACATCCCCGTTTGGGTGAGTCGTGCTCACTGTACCCGGTTGCCGGACAACAAACGTATACCATGTCGGATTGGGATGTTATGGGTTAGAACATCATTCACGGGCATTTATTGGTAATTTATTGCATTCATACATGTCAAGCTTCAATGTCATGAGCTTAGGAAAACATAGTTACTTTTTATGATGTTTGCATTTGTTGCTTAATCATACATTTGAAAATCTTGCGGTCCTACTATTGATTTACATAAACCTATGAATTCACCAACTTTATGTTGACGTTTTAAGCATGTTTTCTTAGGTCAATAAGGCATGAGGTGCAGTGATACATTGGAAGTTAATAATTGAAGAGTCATATCAAAGATTTGGGGTCTTATTACATTTTGGGGACAATTGTTATAAACTAAAATCTTTATTTATACTGTTAAACAATTTGAAGCTATGAGCTTATGTAAAAGACAAGTATTTTGTTAATCCAATGTATATTTTTCAAACGACATGTTTAGTGGTCGTTCTTATATCTTTTGCTATTGATCTATGAAGTAACGCCCTCGGATATACATTATATTCCGCTGCTACCTAGATTTGGGGGTGTTACAGATTGGTATTAGGGCCAAGGTTATAGATAACCATGTTAAAAGTTTTGTCTAGACTATAACCATTTTCAAACACTTTATTCACAAATGGGATTTGCACGGGATATACATACATTACTTGTTTGTATCTAGGATATATGCTTACATGATACACACTGTTTTAGCATTAGTAATTACTAAGTGCTTACATGATTGACATACGTATATATAAATTATATTACGCATAGTACTATAAGAGTCTTATAGATAAAACATAGAGACCACTCTTATAATTAAAACTTATAGTCATATCATACCGATCTCTCTTATAAGTAATACTTATATAAGCTATTTTTGCTTTTTGCAGTAGTCATGTTGGTATGTGCTTAATTACACATACCTTTTACCTTTAGAAACGAGCTAAAATAACCAAAAACGGACTTAAAATGCCAAATATATGCTTGTTTTGCTAATTGTATTGTGCAGGAACGGATAACTAAGAAAAGGACGAAAAACAAAGCCAAAACGACAAAACCGGACTCGGAATGGAAAAGACTGTGAAAGACAAAGCCAAATCGAAGCAGAAAAGTCAACTGGTCAAAGTCAAAGTCAACACCGACATGGTCAAGTCAAAAGAAAGTCAAAGAAGAAAAAATATAACTATAGGGACTGAAATTGCAAATTCCCTAAGTTATATTTACACAAGAAAAGAGAGAAAGAAAGAGAAGGGCAAAAACTGCCAAGTTGTCAAAATGATACTCCAAGGGGCATTTCTGCCAATACCAAAGACTTGTACACCACAAGGACTTGTGGTGCAATTTGTTATATAACCCTCAGGGGGTGTTTTTGCCAAGTTTTCAAAATTATTTAACCACAAGGACGTACGGTGCAATGAAACTTAACACCATGAGGGACCAACTTTGCCCAATCCCTAAACCTTTGCCCTGTCACTCTTTTTATAACCAGTTTTTCCGCCTTTTTCCCCCACAACCAAACTCACGGGT